>JAJPUD010001432.1:248936-272102 GCA_023553655.1 Myrmecobius fasciatus | reverse complement strand
AGAGAGAGAGAGAGAGAGAGAGAGAGAGAGAGAGAGAGAGAGAGAGAGACATAATCCCAGCTGACCTCAAGGGCTTCTCCTCTAATGTCCTTAAAAGAGTCTTTGTACACAATGGAAATCAAGGAACAAAAAAAACTGCTTGTGATGGAGGTGGGAGGAAGCCATTTATGTGATAACAGAATTGCTGCAGCTGTTCTCTCTGGCTCCACCCTACTCTTCTTTCCTATCTTCATCCATATTTTTCTACAGATCAACTTGGGGATCAGAGCAAGGGTGCCCAAGTTCTCTATGCAGATGGTTAAGGGGAAGGAGCATTTTCTCCTCTCTCTACTAGGAAATGTCATTGGGGGGGGGTTGATTACAAGTATTTTTATGGTTTATTTTCTTCTGGCCATTGATGTTCACAAATGCTGAGTAAGCAAGTCAGATGATACACATTTTGTGTTCAATGCTGTATTTTCCTCTATTTTTTCATCCTCCTCCTTACATTAGTAGCAGTCACTCAAGTTGGATTAAAACATTAGTTTAAAAATAAAATAAAGGCTAAAGTAAAAGAAGAGGACTTCCTTATAATTAATAGGAAATTCTTTGTTATAACATTAAAATGAATTTTAAGCTCTGACTTTAGTGAAAAATTATCTCTATGAATACATATTTCTGTCTTACTAGAGATTTCTGGGGAGCTCCTTTCATGTTTAATAAGCATTGATCTTAGGCAATCATGGCTTCCAATCTAATTTTTATCTCTTTGAAATTCTGGAATATTTGGAACAGTGTTTGGGTTATGGTTCCTATCAAATATGAAGAGTTAGTTACACTTTCCTATAAATTATATTCTGCTAAAATAATTTCAATGAGAAGTATAGATATGTTCATATGTTTATATCAATACATCCCCTCATATTTATACTACATTTCATTTGTGAAGTATTAAATGATGTATGTTTCATGAGCTCATAAATAAGAAGAGATTTCAGGGTAATGTCTTTATAATGAATCTTAAACTTTTTTATTAATACTTTTTATTTGCAAAACATATAGGTAATTCTTCAACATTAACCCTTACAAAGCTTTCTGTTACAAATTTTTCCCCCCTACTCCCCACCCTTCCCCTAGATGTCAGGATATCCACTACATGTTAATTATGTTAAAATACTTAAGAAATTGAATATATGTATACTTATTTCCACACATTGTTTTTGTGCAGGAGAAATCGTATCTACAAGAAAGAATAATCAGATAAAGGAAATACAATACAAGCAAACATCAATAGAGAGCATGAAAATGATATGTTGTGGTCCACATTTCACATCCCTCTGTCTGGGTGTATATGGCTTTCTTCACTGAACAATTGGAACTGGTTTGAAGCATTTCATTGTTGAAGAGAGTCATGTCCATCAGAATTGATCATCATATAGTATTGTTGTTGCCGTGAAAAATGATCTCCTGGTTCTGCTCACTTCACTCAGCATCATTTCATGCAAGTCTCTCCAGGCCTCTCTGAAATCGTCTTGCTGGTAGTTTCTCACAGAACAATAATATTCCATAATATTCATATACTATAATTTATTCAGCCACTCTCCAATTGATGGGTAATGAATCTTAAACTTAAGAAAATATTATTTAAGTAGAAATATCATGTGTAAAGGAGCCATTTACATGCTACCTGTGTTCCCTATTCTTTGAGATGCTGTCATGAACATGAAGAAATAATATGAAATCCTGGAGGAAAAGTCAAATTCTCCAGGGAAAATAATGATAATTTCTCATGCAGAAAAATAGTATTTAACTTATATTAAATGTTCCATATTTTCTATTTCATTTAAAACACATAAATAACTGTCCTTGTCCTCAAGGAATTAGCTTCTAAGGTAAGAGTTACCAAACTTAAACAATCGATATTAGCATTAGGGAATACGGATATTTCAGGCAAGAAATTTTAATTTAACTGATTCCACCCAGGAATTCTGCTCATGTAGATTTTTAAATGTGACAACTTCAATATTAATTGAATATTTATCTGTTTTTGGCATTACTCAAAATAGGTTTGTCCTTAAGGACATTTAAAAGCTTCTTAAGTATATCTTATGAATAACTAGACTATCAAAAGGTTTTGACCTAATCCATGGCTAAGTACAAAGTAGAGTGAATGGCATCACAGTCCATCTTGTATTCTTTTCCCATTTGAGAGCTACAATTTCTTTATGGGAATAGACTTATCATTCAATGTAATTGCAACTCTTCTTTCCCATCAGTCTTGAAGAGACCATGCTGGTAGCTATATTTCCTCATCCAGACAAGAGTAAAATTAACTGGGGAGGTTGGGAGGGAAAGAAGAAGATAAATAGAAGAGAAGGAATTGTATAGAGGATTGCAAGGCCGCCTGTCTCTCCTTCAAGGCCATAACTATGAATACCTAGCACCCTCCAGGCCCCAAAGGGGAGAGTAGAACTGATTACAGCAAACTCACATTAATTCAAGACTCAAAAGAGAAGGGAAAAAGTGACTTTAGGTTAATTGGGTTCATATTATCCAATATTTTTGTTAAAGAATGCAAGTTATCTAGTCAGTTGAGACATACCAGTAACTTTGTATTACATACTACTTTGAATAAATTAGTATTGGGTTTACAACAATTCACTATAGATTGTGTAGGGAAGATCTCATTGTGCCAGCATCATTTTTTTTCAAAATGGCTGTAATTTGAAGAAATTCCCAAGTCAAGTCTGTACCCAACTGCTTTTTTTTAAGGAAGACTGCAAGTTAAGGCAGACAGCTCGGTCATCCCAAATGAAACAGTTGCTGAAGTTATATGAAATACCATCCTGACCTACTTCTTACCTGGCTAATCTGGTCAGCATTATAATTGATACTACAGCTCTCTCATTGTAGGAAGATAAATGGGAGAGTTATGGAGAGTAAAAGGGTAGGCATGTGAGAAGTTAGAATGTTACATTCCCTAGTTTCCTAAGTGTTTCACTGAAGTGTATAAACAGATTTTATCATGGTCAGGTATATGCAAAACTTGATCATGTTACTTGAACATATGAGTGATGTAGGTATGCCCTTAGATTCATGTTTATATATAATGTAGCTTATGTGTGTATCTAAAGGTTCACCTTGCTAATTATTTACAGTTATAGTACACATACACAAGTAAAGGATCTTTAAAAGAAAAGTTTCACAAAAAAACTGCCCCCCCAAACCCCTTACATCCTCAAAATTCCAATTATTGATATCTAAAAGGAATTTGATACAACTTTGAACTCTAGGAAACTAAGAGTTTACCATTTTCATGGATTTGCTGTGGGGGTGCATAAGTTAATTCTGCCTTTTCCTAAACTTGAAAATGAGACTATCTTCATAGATTAAGGTTATCCCTAAATGACATAACAGCAGAATTTTGAAATGTGAAAAAAATCAAACAATGAACTTTGGTGCTGCGGGTTGGCAGCAGTTTTAAACAGTCTCAGGGGGATTGAGAAAAATTTTTTGTCTTATTTCATCACTCCTTTCATGCGAACCCTCAAAATCCATTCACTTTGATTTAAATGTATCCTTTTGGAATGGAGTCTCCTCTCTTGGCTCTCATGCCCCTCTCCATGGAACTGTAGATCATACTTCTTATTAACCCATTGCCTCTCTGAAACATTTTGATAGAATGATTTTTATAATTCCTCTTAACTGTGAATTACTGCACAGTACTCTTGGGAGACAAGGTAATTTGTAAAAATTAGTAATCCTCAGTGGGCTTCACCATCAATAGGGTCAATTAGCTATACTGTGTGTGAGTGAGTGAGCTACAAAGATACACATATCATGAGTGTCTTTTGGGGGCAGCTAGGTGGTGCAGTGGATAGAGCACCAGCCCTGAAGTCAGGAGGACCTAAGTTCAAATCTGATCTCAGACACTTAATATTCCCTAGCTGTGTGATCCTGAACAAGTCACTTAACCCCAACTGCCTCAGTAAAAAGAAAAAAAAAAGTGTCTTTTCCTTTCTTCTTATTGTATTTCAAATTTATTTTATTTTATAATGTTTCCTCACCTAATATAAGGTAGTATTGATGCAGCATGTAAAAGCATGCAAAGAGCTTTACAAATGTATCTCTATTTAATCTCCCAACAACCTTGGGTGGTAAGTATTATTACTTTCCTCACTTTACAGATGAAAAAATAGAGACAGGCAGAGGGTAAAAACTTGCTAAGGGTTATACAGCCTGAGGCTAGATTTGAATTGGGATCTTTCTGACTTTATGTCCAATATTTTGTCAACTGAGCTACTTATCTCTCCAAGTCAAAGATTTGAAGGGCTACTTTTGGTCATACATTAAGAATGTAATGGAAGACTAAGTTTTCAGTGCTTTATTCAGGAAAGAAGCTGGTGTCAAATGTCAGTGTAGTTGGTTTACTTCTCTAAAAAGATTTGACTCAATGTTTATATACTTGCTGATTAAAAAGACATTTTATATATAAATATACATTTATACATCAAAATGGGTTTAAGACTTAGACATATAAGGTGATACTATAGACAATTTAGGAGATCAAGGGATAGTCTCTAAAGATCTATCAGGTCTTTGGAGAAGGGGGAATTTATGAACAAACATGAAATAGAAAACATGAGATGTAAAATATTTTTGATTACCATTTATTAAAAAAGTTTTGCATAAACAAAAACAATGCAACCAAGATTAGAAGAGAGGCAGACACTGGGAAACAATTTTTACAGCCAGTGTTTCTGATTAAAGGCTTCATTTCTAAAATATATGCAGAACACAGTCAAATTTATAAGAATACAAGTCATTCCCCAGTTGGTCAAAGGATATGAACAGGCAGTTCTCAGATGAAGAAATTAAAGCTATTTAAAGTCACCTGAAAAAATGCTCTAAATCATTATTGATTAGAGAAATGCACATTAAAACAACTCTGAAGTATTACCTCACACCTATCAGATTGACTAGAGAGGAAAAGATAATGATAAATGTTGGAAGGGATGTGGGGGAACTGGGGCATTAATACATTGTTGGCAGAGCTGTGAACTAATCTAGGTATTCTGAGAGTGATTTGGAACTGTACTTAAAAGGCTGTAAAACTATCCATATCCTTTGATCCAGCAATGCCATTATTGGGTTTATATCCCAAAGAAATTATAATGGATGGAAAAAGACTTCATAAGTGAAAAAGCATTTGTAGCAGCACTTTTTATAATGGCAATGAACTGGAAATCGAGGGGATGTCTATCAATTGGGGAATGACTGAATAGGTTATGGTATATGAATGTAATGGAATATTATTGTTCTATAACAAAGATGAACACGATGATTACAAAAAAGCCTGGAAAACTTACATGAACTGATGTTGAGTGAAGTGAACAGAACCAGGAAAACTTTATACACAGCAACAGCAAGATTGTGTGATGATCAACTATGATAGACTTAGCTTTTCTCACCAATAGAGTGATCCAAGACAATTTCAATAGACTTTGGATGGAAAATGCCTTCCACATCCAGGGAAAGAACTATGAATCAAAGCATACTGTTTTCACCTTTTTTATTGTTGTTTTCTTGTGTTTTTTTCCCTTTTTTGCTCTGATTTTTCTTTCCCAAGATGACTCATATTGAAATATGTTAAAAATGGGTTGTACATATATAACCTATATCAATTTGCTTGATGTCTTGGAGAGGGGAGAGATGAGGGAGGGAGGGAGAGAGAAAAAAAAATTGGAATTCAAAATCTTACAAAAATGAATGTTGGAAATTTACTTGTAATTAAAAAAATAACATACCATTAAAATTTGGAAAAAGGGGGGGGGGGACCATGACCAAGTAGAATTTATACCAGGAATGCAGGGATGGTTCAATATTAGGAAAACTATTAACATAATTGACTATATTAATAACCAAATTAACAAAAAACATATGATAATCTCAATAGATGCAGAAAAAGCATTTGATAAAATCCAACATCCATTCCTATTAAAAACATTAGAGAGTATAGGAATTAATGGACTTTTCCTTAAAATAGTCGGTAGCATCTATTTAAAACCATCAGCTAGCATCATATGTAATGGTGATAAACTGGAACCATTCCCAATAAGATCAGGGGTGAAACAAGGTTGCCCACTATCACCATTACTGTTCAATATTGTATTAGAAATGGTAGCCTTGGCAATAAGACAAGAAAGAGAGATTAAAGGAATTAGAGTAGGTCATGAGGAAACCAAATTATCACTCTTTGCAGATGATATGATGGTCTACTTAGAGAACCCTAGAAAATCAACTAAAAAACTATTAGAATTAATCCACAACTTTAGCAAAGTTTCAGGATACAAAATAAATCCACATAAATTGTCAGCATTTTTATATATCACCAACAAAATGCAACAGCAAGAGATACAAAGAGAAATTCCATTCAAAATAACTATCGATAGTATAAAATATCTGGGAATATATCTGCCAAGGAAAAGTCAGGATCTATATGAGCAAAACTACAAAACACTCTCCACACAAATAAAGTCAGATCTAAACAACTGGAAAAACATCAAGTGCTCTTGGATAGGTCGAGAGAATATAATAAAGATGGCAATACTACCTAAACTAATCTATCTATTTAGTGCTATACCAATCAAACTCCCAAGAGATTGTTTAACTGACATAGAAAAAATAACAACAAAATTCATCTGGAAAAACAAAAGGTCAAGAATTTCAAGGGAATTAATGAAAAAAAAATGCCAATGAGGGTGGCCTAGCTGCACCAGATCTAAAACTATATTATAAAGCAGTGGTCACCAAAACCATTTGCTACTGGATAAGAAATAGAATAGTCGATCAGTGGAATAGGTTAGGTTCACAGGACAAAATACTCAATGACAGTAGTAATCTAGTGTTTGATAAACCCAAAGACCCCAGTTTTAGGGATAAAAACTCACTATTTGACAAAAACTGCTGGGATAATTGGAAACTATAATGGAAGAAATTAGGCATTGACCCACACCTAAAACCATATACCAAGATAAGGTCAAAATGGATTCATGATCTAGGCATAAAGAATGATATTATAAACAAATTAGAACTATGTAGGATGGTTTACCTCTCAGACCTGTGGAGGGGGAAGGAATTTGTAACCAAAGAAGAACTAGAGGTCATCATTAATCACAAAATAGATAAGTTTGACTATATCAAGTTAAAAAGTTTTTGTACAAACAAAATGAATGCAGACAAGATTAGAAGGGTAGCAGTAAACTGGGAAAATATTTTCACACCCAAAGGTTCTGATAAAGGCCTCATTTCTAAAATATATCGAGAATTGACTCAAATATATAAGAATTCAAGCCATTCTCCAAGGGATAAATGGTCAAAAGATATGAACAGACAATTTTCAGATAAAGAAATTGAAACTATTTCCGGTCACATGAAAAGGTGCTCCAAGTCACTATTGATCAGAGAAATGCAAATTAAGACAACTCTGAGATACCACTACACATCTGTCAGTTGGCTAAAATGACAGGAAATGATAATGATAACTGTTGGAGGGGATGTGGGAAAACTGGGACACTGACACATTGTTGGTGGAACTGTGAACGGATCCAACCATTCTGGAGAGCAATTTGGAACTATGCTCAAAAAGTTATCAAACTGTGCATACCATTTGACCCAGCAGTGTTTGACCCAGTGCAAAAATGTTTGTGGCAGCCCTTTTTGTAGTGGCAAGAAACTGGAAATTGAAAGGATGCCCATCAATTGGAGAATGGCTGAATAAATTATGGTGTATGAATGTTATGGAATATTATTGTTCTGTAAGAAACGACCAACAGGAGGATTTCAGAGAGGACTGGAGAGACTTGCATGAACTGATGCTGAGTGAAATCAGCAGAACCAGGAGAACATTATACACAGCAACAAGACTATACGATGATCAATTTTGATGGACATGGTTCTTTTCAACAATGATGTGATTCAAACCAGTTCCTATTGTTCAGCGATGAAGATAGTCATATACATCCAGAGAGAGGCCTGTGGGAACTGAGAGTGAACCACAACATAGCATTTTAACGCTTTCTGTGAATATTTCCATGCATTTTGTTTTCCTTCATAGGTTGTTTTTTCTTCTTCTCTTTCTAGATCTGATGTTTCTTATGCAGTAAGATAACTGTATAGATATGTATACATGTATTGTATTTGTCATATAATTTATCCTATTTAGCATGTATTAGATTACCTGTCATCTAGGGGTGGGGGTGGGGGGAAGGAGGGGAAAAGCTTGGGGAAAAAAAGTTTTTGCAAAGGTCAATGTTGAAAAATCACTCATATGTTTTGTAAATAAAAAGCTTTATTAAAAAAAAGAAAAAAAGAAAAAGGGGGGGAAGAAATGCATATGTTGGATTTGTCCTCCCTAGAATATTTATAAAGGTGTTTGTTGCTATCATTTTTAATAGTTTGATGCATTTTTGCTTAAATAAACTCAATGTTTTGAAGTATTACGGGACAGAGTTCTGGTAATAAGTACTTTTTGTCAGTTTGTAATTAACTATGCAATAAAAAATTAGCAGAAAGCACCCCATTGGTATGTCTTTTTCCCACTGATGTTCAAGGGGTGAAATGTGTAACTTTCATTAGTATTAATGGGAGTTATCCCTGAAATCCCTCAGGCATTGTTAGAACAGACTCCATAATTTTTATTTAGACTGCATTCCTGCATGCACCACTTTAACTTCTACAAAACTGAGATACAAATTGAATGAACTGGATGCTGACATACAACAGGTCAGATAAAACTAAAATTATCTGTTGCCATTTGTCATCTTCCTAATTAACACTATGGGGCCAAACCACTAGAATAAAATATCATTTCACTTAAAAAAAAATTTGAATATGCACTCTGGTCCACCAAATTATATCAATTGAAGAGAGACTAAGGGTAGGCTGGATCTTCCCAATTTCTATTGGCTGAGAAAAATCTTTAATGGAAAAATCGAGATTTATTACATTGAATAAAGTCTGGTGGGATTGTAGAAAAAGGACTGGATTAAAGGGAGTTGAGCTATGTTCTCTCCCCCTAGATGTTTCTTCTGTGAAAAAGAAAAGAACATAATCTTTGGAAACAGAATGTCATAGTGGATAAGTATGCTTTTGGCTGAAGAGAGATTACAACTGTTGGTATAGACTCTTAAGCAAAAGGATGTCTTAAAGAAGAGACACTGCTCTTTCCCCTTTGAGCCTAAACACTCCATATCTTTCTTTCATAGAGAGAAATGGAGTAAGTTTGTAGATGAATAATAATGAGCTTTGCTAAAAAATAGAAGAGAATTTGTCTTTTCATTTTCCACTGATATCACTGACAAGCCGAGTCAGACAAAAGCAAGGGAAATAGGCATTCTGGCAGAACATTATGAGCCTATGACACTGCTGTGGATCAAGCATTAATTTAATTAAATTCAACAAACGTTTATTAATATTTACTTTGAAGCTCTAGTGCTTAGAGATGTGAAAATAAAATGTAAACAATCTCTGTCCTCAAGGAGCTTACATTGTACTGGAGAAAATATAAAGTAATGTAAAATGAGAGAGACAGAGAGACAGAGAGAGACAGAGACAGAAAGACAGAGAGACAGAGAGAGACAGAGACAGAGACAGAGACCAAGATGGAGAAACAAAGACAGAGAAACAGAGACAGAGACACAGAGACAGAGACAGAGAGAGAAAGACAGAGACAGAGAGAAATGGGAAGTAGAAGTTTTGAGAAATGAGGTCCAGAAAGAACTCCTGTAGGAAGTAGCACTTCAGCAACGCTAAAAACAAGAACCTATGAGCTAGAAAACTGAAGATATAAAATGTACCCTTTTATCCTATATCACTGTTGCTCACTGTAACCCTCATAACCTCTTTTTATCAAACATAGAAATGAAAGTGACATCAAAATGTTGCTGACTCTAGTCTCTCATCTACAAACAAGTATAATATTGAATCTATTTTATTGAAGAGACAAATACCCAGAGAGAAAAAGAAATGAAGTGATTTGCTCAATATCATACAGGTGTAGGGGCAAAATAAAGAACAGAATTCTCCTGTCTGCCTAAAGACTTTTGTAACTTTTTAATTTATATCACTTTCATTCCTGAATATATACCTCCCCCAATTCCCTACTCAGAGGACAATGATTAAAAGAATAAAAAAAAAGGGAAGAAGGAAAAAAACGATTCAGCAAAATTAACACATTGACTCAGACAGATTGTACATTATCCCACACCTATACTTCTCTGCAAAGAAGGGAGAGAAATACATTTCCTCTTCCCTTATTTGGGACTAAACAATTATTACAATTATGCCACATTCAATTGCTTCCTTCCTTCCTTCCTTCCTTCCTTCCTTCCTTCCTTCCTTCCTTCCTTCCTTTGCTCCATTCCTTCTTTCCTTCTTTCTTTCCTATCTTCCTCCCTTCCTTTCATTTTTCCATTTCTTGTTGTAGTCATTATTTATGTTGTTTTATGGTTCTGTTTATCTTACTTTGTATTAATTCATATAAGAGTTACTTTGTTTTGTCTTTTCATTTTTTTCATTTCTCAGGGCACAGTAATTAATATTTCATTACAAATTATGTACCATAGTTGGTTTAGCCATTCCCTGGTTGATGGATATTGTCTTTGTTTTTCTTTGATCCTTCAAAAGATGCTACAGTATTTTAGAATATTTGATGATCCTTTCTATCTTTGACATTCTTGGCATATGTACTTAATAGATCTCCAGGAAGAAAGTTGTGGTTAGTCAAGTACTTTCTTAGCATAACTCCAAGTTGTTTTCAGAATGGTTGCACACCAATATTGTAGCTGTGCACTTGTCATTTTGGCAGGTTTTTTTTTTAATTTCACTCTCCTGTATAAATATTTTAACATCTGGGACTCAGAGACTCCCAGATAGTAGCACTCCATTTATCCCAAATATGGCTAGGGTTTTAATTATTTTTGGCTTTGGTTGCTTCCTCTCCTTTAGCTTTCTCTTTTGTCTTCTCCTCTTTTCCTTTTTTTCTCTTCTCCTCCCTACACCATATCTCCAACCTAGACCTC
The DNA here is from genome assembly GCA_023553655.1 of Myrmecobius fasciatus. Classification (NCBI taxonomy): domain Eukaryota; kingdom Metazoa; phylum Chordata; class Mammalia; order Dasyuromorphia; family Myrmecobiidae; genus Myrmecobius; species Myrmecobius fasciatus. The sequence continues at coordinate 261,042 of JAJPUD010001432.1, read as the reverse complement.
AAATACTTAAGGGCTTTAGCTATAATGTCACAACATCTCTTTCTATAGGCCATATTTCTTCCTTTCATCAAATGTCATGTTAGTGGTTTTATGTTATCAAGAGAATTGTAAAGTTTTCCTATACTCACTATGCTTCCAAGTCAAAACGTGTGACTGCTACTATTTAGAAGATTAAAGGGACAAAATAAATGCTCCTTTTAAGGATTTCATTGGGAGCAGGAGTATAAGGTTTAAGGGTCAAAGATCTTTCCTTAAGAGAAGAGCAGATCAGAAAAAATATCCAAATGAGTTGACTCACAATGGGAACCAGTATATTCCCATTAAGGGCTTAAAAGTCACTGATCATTTTGTACATATATGCATAAATATATATCTATTTATATGTGTGTATAAAACATACATGGAGAGAAAGAAGACAGAAAGGGAGAGGGGAAAGTGGGAAAGAGAAAGAGAGAGAGAGAGAGAGAGAATGAGAGAGGGGGGTGGGTGGGAAGGAGATTAGTATACAATAGTATCAATATAACTTTTGGTCCATAATTGGCAATTTAGATAGAGCATTTATTAAGTACTTACTATTTACCAAGAATTGTATTAAATCCTGAGAATGTAAATGTAAATAAGAAAAATAATCTATGCCCTTAGGAAGTTTACATTCTTATGGGAATAGACTACATAGAAAGGGGATCTGGGAAGGGGGGAAGGGTATGCTTGAAAAAAACAGCACATGGAGGTTGTTAGGAAGCAACATGGTTCTGGACAAAGTAAAGCAAAAACACCTTTGAGTGCCTGATTTGCCAGTGGCAGAGTGCAAAGTTCTGGCAGGAGGGGATGAAATGATGACTGGATCACCCTCAGCATGTGTACAGATAGCTGGGAAATGGTAGCTAGCAGCATATCATAAAAACACATCTATCTGAGCACAACAATTAAAGTGGAGATATATTATCACAATACTTAGACTCTTTTTAGCTTTCCTCCCTCAAATTGTGTCAATATTCATTGTCTTCTGATGACAAGCCTCTTTACTCTTCACTAGAACTTCCCTCAGAAGAAAGATGCAAAATGTATCATGATATTCATTCCCAAAGCCTTTTCTGAGAAAGCTTGTCCTCTATTGTCATGGCCTTCAAAAAATGCGAGCTACTTTCATACCTTGATGCTGTCTTCAGAGTAGAACCCAATGGCAGAAGTTCATTCATAGCACAATTCAATATGGCCAAAATGAATATTTGAGGTTTTATTTTACTTTCTGTGCCTTTGAAGTTTTATATAGCAAAAGTTAATTAACTATAGAACCACAAATTTAAAAGACTTTAACATGGAAATAGGTAATATATGTTTTTGAAATTTCATACCCCAGGCACAACAAGGTGGCGCAGTGGATAGAGCACCAGCCCTGAAATCAGGAAGACCTGAGTTCAAATCTGGCCTCAGACACTTAATACGTCCTAGCTATGTGATCTTGGGCAAGTCATTTAACCCCAATTGCCTCAGCAAAAAAGGAAAAAGAAAAAAGAATTTTCATACCCCAACATTATACAATTTTTAGAAATGATATTTTTGGAATGCAACAGAGAGAGCTGGAAAGTGATATCAAGATGTACTCTGGTCCTCTTGGAAGTACTTCCAACTAAATGGTATATGAATTAGGATGTTCTAAAAAAGAAAAAAAGTCTCTGTAATCCTTATATTATTTGAGGAATGGAGGCTTGATTTTTCACATGAGATTTTTATATCAAACTATAACTTTTTTTTCTTTTTCAGAATGTCCTAATCATAAATAAGGATATGTGTATCTGACCACTGCCTGGCAAACTAGTCAGAATGGATTACTTATTTTCAAATGGTTTAAAATAATTGATCATTACTTGTGAAATTGCAAAGTTGAAATTTTAAAATTCATATCCCAAGTAATTCCTGTTGATTTGTATGAATTGAAGGGCAGATGTTCTTTAATTCTCCAAACTGATCGTGGCAGCCTTGTCTTTCTAAATGCCAAGCAACTAATTGGATCAAAATGACAGATAACCAAGTTAGAAAGATCATGATCTGTTTCTGCTGTATACTTTCCAAGTCAATCTGTTGATCTGATCTGCATCATGTATACATGGATCTGGCTTTTTCTCTTTCCCAACTCAAGTCAACTCCTCCAATGCAGAGTTTTCTTTGGTAGAACCAGAACTACCAGAATGTTTATCCTTTGCTATTCTTCCTCTTTCTTTATAGCAATTGTCTTTTTGTTTTTTCCAAGTTAAACTTCTCTTATTTTAACTCACACAAAAATAATAAAGACTGGAAAGTGAAAATTTCATTGCTAAATTAAGAAGCAAATGTTTATTTTTTTTAATCATCTTTTTACTTGACTGCATACATTTTTGGTCATGAGTTAGTTAATAAGCTATTCAGAATGTCAGGAATTGCATTTCAATGACATTATGTAATTATGCAACTCTACTAAAACAATCTTAATTTTTGAAACAACTTTCTAGAAGATCATCATTTAAAAAAGAAATGCCCATTTTTTGCCTAAATTTAAAGTTTGATTTCTCACTGAAACATGACAACACTTTTAAATTTAGTTTTTTCTAGAAAATGGATTTTGCTTTCTAAGGAATTTTAAAGGATTTTTCATTCCATATAATTGATAAATAGGTGAAGAATTTTTATAAACTGACAAAAAATTACTTTAAGATCTCAGTCACAAAAGTATTATCTTGATTATTAAATTTCTTAGCAAATAAATCCTTAGATGCAAGATTATGTACTGTATACAGGATAGGTTTTCTATTTTGATTAGTTTAATTTTATACTCTTCTAATTTCATTAGAAAAGCAAATTAAATCAAAAGAACAAATATTAATGCAACTTTAAGAACAAATATGGAAACATGCATAAAACAGCTACTATATGTGAACTGACAATAACCCTATAAAATTTTTCCAAAAACACAAATGATAGTTTTCAGTGTTTCCCAAGATAAAATGCTCTAGAATCTTTTTGTGGATAGAATTTTTATCCTTTAAAAATTTGTGTCTTTTATAGATAGTTGATTTGGAGCATTTGAAACAGATAAAATAAAAAAATGGAAATTGGGAAATATTATTTTGTCTATATTTTTCTGACCTAAGATATGAAAATTTTAAAATAGAAAATGAAACAGACTGCAGTCAGCATTCTGCCAACATGAAGATGCACATTGGCAATGATTATGAAAAATCAAGCAGTGGATGACTTTGGGAACTAATGATTTCACAACTAACTCTAATTTTCCCATCATTTACGAGGGATATACCTTGGAATTCCACCTTGACTGAACTTGAAACTTGTCAAAAGAAGCTCTCCAGCCTGAAATGTTGGAGTTGTGTGAACTCCATAATAACCATCTGGTACCTTTCAGTGAACTGTGTTCTTCCACTGGGACAAATGCGTCCTAATATTTTATATATTCCTGGGCAGTGACATAAAAAAGTACCCACCCAATTGCAATCTGCCATTCAAAAGGAATATTTCTGCAAAGAAAAAGATGTGAAAATGTAGGCATTCAAGTGAAAATTCAATCCTTCACAGTACAGAGCCTCTGCGAAGTCTTTTAAATGACCCTTTTTATCATGGTGCCATGCCTGTACCTTTCTGCATAGTGAGACCTGGTAAGAAAAATAGATGTATGTATACAAGTGGTTGAGTAATGTATTACTCATGTGCACTTTGTTCTTTTTTGGCAAACTGACCTTATCAAAGAGAAGAAAGCTATACATTGTGACAAGCTGAGCTTTAGTACAAAGTGTGAATTAGGAGGGAGATTTCTCTGTTATCTGCTTTTAAATGATGACCAGTGAAAACCCTCATTTCATCTTTTAAGAATTGGTGATACTTAATTGAGTTTCTTTTAAACCAATATCTAAATTATTTTCATGATGTCAGAATGTAACTATTGAGGATAACTTGAGGCAACAATAATAATATGAAGAATGAATACGTTTCTTCTCCTTAATATTGTCAGTTATTTTGGGTGTGAGGGGGTAGCAACTAATCAGTATTCCATTTTTTTGATTGGCTAGAAATTGCTGAGAACTATTTTAATAGAGTAATGATCAAATTTCTATATCATCTTGTTCACAGCAAATGCCAAGCCCTATTTTCTTTCACCAGATAGCATTTAAAGTTTTTGAAAAATTAAATCTTTACTTTAATATTTTACAATAATTGGAAGGCCAGAATGGATATTTGAGAAGCTCAAAAGAGCTAGTAAAAAGATCCCTTCCATAAGTTGATTTAACCTATTTCAGCATAAATTCTTTTTCAGATTAGCAAAAGAAAAAAAAAAAAAAAACTGGTTCATACCCATTTAAAAAAAAACAAAAACAAAGAAACCCACAAATCAAAACAAAAATGACTGTCTCCAAATTCACATCCCCTTCTCTAAAAAATAAAAAAACTTTCTCAAATACTACACATAGAGGGGCAAATGTGGACAAGAATGGGTGGGACTAGAAGAAAAATGGCTTCCTTACTCATCAGACAAGCACACAAAATCATTGCTATTTCTTCCACATTCAAGAGTGTACGTTGCTGCTGCCCAGTTGTAGTGTATGAATTCGCCAGATCTAGATGTATTTGCCCAATTAATTACTCTGCTGTTCAACAATGATGGGTAATGGCCCAAGCAGCCTGCTGCTCCTCAGATCTCTGATGGAATTTATGCACGCATAATGTCCTCTATTCAGAAAAATGAAACCAAACAAGCTCTATAATTATTTTTTCTATTGGAATAAAGACATTTTCAATTTTGTATATCTGTATGTGTACCTATATGCATAAATGTGTATATTCACACATTTACATATATATCTCTTTTAAACATTTTGCAAGAAAAGATAGAGGGTTTTGAAATTAGGATTTCTTTTTCTGATGCTTTCCGAGTTGAAAGCCAGAATGTGTGGCACCTTCCATCCTGTGTTCTGAACAATAGCAAGGCACAATATGAAAAATAATCACTGATCAAAATGGTTAATAATTACTGTTAATTAGTCTGCTTGTTTTTAGTAAATTTCTTTGTTATTATGGATTAAGGTATGCTCTTCCCAGTTCAATTATCATGCTATCCATTTGTGCTAGTAAGCAGATGACTAAGCTTATGATGCGTGAATCAAACGAAATAGAGCCCTCCCATAACCAGGCAAAACATCTCCCATAATCTGGGCTCATCATCAGCATTGTAATTAGTTCGCATGATCACTAAAACAAAGGCAGAAGAATCACCTGTAAAGGATTCCAAGTAGTTCTCTGCTTTGTTAGCAGTGCCGGGGAAGTGTTTTAAGCCATGCACCTTCCACACTGCTAGCTACTTCTGGCCATCTCCCAGAGAGCTCTGTGCCTATAGTTATTTGCCTTATCTTAACATTTTACCTAGTTACCATAGGACCTGCATATCTCTGCTGTAGAGATAGTTGTTAGGCTTTCTGCAAAGTATCATGATGTTGGGACATCAGTTATTTACAATTCTGAATCTGGGTTTGTTTAAATTGACAGATGCAATTCACTCATTTGCATGAAAATGGAAAGCAAGTATGATGGTTTGAAAGCTTTTTCACCAGACTCATTTACCTAGTTAGGGTACACTACCAATATGATAATATCTGGAGTTCTACTAAAATATTTCAACATCATCAGTGCTTAGAAAGCTAAAATCCACAAACACTTCTTTGAATATCCTAGAAATTTTCCATTCCAAATGTGTTCATTATTTTCTTAATGGGAAATGGATGATTATTTAACTCTTTTACAATCTTTGAACTTGTTCAAAGATTTCAATATGCTCATAATAAGCCTTAAAAAGGCCAAAGGAAATATTAATGCACATAGCTTAAACATATCAAACTAATATGATATCACGAACTATTTAAAAAGGTGATACCATATAAAATTTGGCTAGTATTTCATACATTTTAGAGTGCACATCTTTTTATTTTATCTGATCCTTGCAATAGATTTTATATGCTCAATATGTAGGAAGGCCAAGTGACATCATTAGCCTTTTTCGGGTGGGTATTTAACCCCTTAGATATTGAAGAATTTGACAGTATTCATATAGCCAGTTAGTGAGAGAATGAGAACTAGAGTCTCAGGCTTTTGGATTCTCCTTCAATGCTCTTTCCATGAGAATAACACTATTCATGATTACAGGAATGACTATTGCTTGGAGCAGTTTACTTACTACCATAGGAAGTCCAAAATAATAATAATGATAATAATAACAATAATAATGGTGATGATGATGATAATGATAAAAGTACTAGCCTTGATCAAGTTGCCTGATTTGTAACCTAGGTATGGGAACTAGCCCACCAAGTAGACACACTGCCTGTGGAAATGGTGTCCAAAATGGCACCTCACCCTCCCTTTCCCTTTCTTTCTGCCTGGTTCACTCAGGTTAACTCATCAGAAAACTAAAAGGTTTTCCCTGCTTAGGAAGAGAACCATTTTTTCTACCCATGCAGTTACTGCTCAAACTTTCAGAGAACTAATGGTAACCATGAATTGAGATGGAGAAGAAACAAACTCTGGCTATTGCTACTGCAGTTCCGGAGTTCTCACTGGTATGTTTCCCATTTACACAAATCTGTCACCATAAAACCATTGACTCAAGCTTTAAACACTAAATGACAAGTCAAAAGCAATTTGCTTAAAAGACAAAAACAGGAATAATCAAGCTACAACAGTGCATTCATAATCTGTGTTATACTCTCCCACCAATGTACACAATGTTCTTGAGGGAGAATAAGTCCCAACTTACAAAAATGTAGTAGAAAATAGGAAAACTCATTAATTCAGAGCAATTACTTCTCTGGACAGAAGGCCCCAGTGTCCTATATCTCCCTAGAAAATAAACTGCAAGACATCTCAGCTGCTGGGCAAAATCACTTTTCTTCTGTTTCCTTTCTGATCCCTCAGCTCTCTTACCAAAGTCAAGTCTTTGATTTTTTCAGGATGTTAAAACTATGACAAACTCTTTTAGTACATGGCCACCTCTGTTAAGCTGCTAAGAATGTGTTACTCTTTTTTAGTGAGACATGATTCCCTTAAATCAAAAAAATTCCCAAGTTTCTCATATCTTCTCTGAAGTTTCAAAAAAAAAAATTTCGTCTTAGGGTATAGATAATGATAGGGTCATGTAGCTTTTCCTCATGAAACTTCAAAAAGCACTATAGTATTATTTGTCCAATCATCTGTCAGAACAGCCAAAACTCTTTTCACAGCAAAAATGCTGCAAAGATCATTTCTTGTCACTGTCTCAGAGACAGAGCAATAGAAAGTAACACAGGCACACCTGAGAACTTTCACAACTTTCAGTCTGTAGATGGGACTAAATTGAAATAAGCCCAGAAAGCTGTTCACATAGTGTCAGTAATTTCATTTTTTCTTCAATAAAGCTTTCATTGTAGCAATACTTATCTCCCCACAAAGCTTCCACAAATGTTTCTTGTAAGCTCAGAAGCTCAACGCCTCTATTTCATTATTTGGAAACAGTTTTGTTTTTTTTTTTTCATAGCCTTTTGTCACTTCTGTCCCCAAATCTTCTGTGCTCAGCTTCTTCCTCTTTTTCTTTCCCTCTCTGATTTTTGACTTCTTTCTATAGCTTCTTTTCTATCTTTTTATGTCTCAGATCAGTGCCTTCTAATAAGTAGTGACATCTTTAACTTATGTTGGGAAACTAAACAATTTTCTACAGGTATTACCCCAACAGTCCTCATATAATTTTCCCTTAATCTCCAAATAGTTCATTTATATTTTGTCTAATGTAATTTTTAAAATTCTGAAAAGCTACATGCAAGTGAACTAATAGACCAAAATGTTCTGCAGCCATCATCACTTTAGTAATTGCTCTACCTTCAAGCAGGTTCTCTTGATACATTTATCTGAAGGACAGTTTCTCATATGGTCTTAGAACAGTCTGTGTTTCTCCTCAATATTTTATCTGAGAGGCTGTGTTTCTTTTTTAAGCTTATACTTTTTAATTTTCTTACAAAAATGTATTCTTCTTCAATGAACAAAATGTCCATATTCTAAAAGGGCAAGTTGCATTGTAATTAAATTAATGTTGACAATTGTATTCAAAATAGAAAATAGATACATTGTGAAAAAAAACATAAAACTGTTCTTTGGACATAGGGGCACCAACCATTTGGTAGTATAACTATGTCACAACATATTTTTATTAGATGTAATTGATATAGTTTGTAATTTATGATTTCAGTTCAATTTAGAAAACATCTTTTGATGCCTATTATATGAAAAGCATTGCAACTAACTACTCAATATATTTAAGACAAGGTCCCTACCCTAAAGCAGTTTACCATCTATTGGAGGAAAAAAGACCTAGGAAATTAAATTATATTAAATTAAACTGAAATTTAATTAATTGATTGATTGTTGTGCTTGTTGGATTGTTTATCTTGAATTTGGGTGTCCACATCTTGTCTAAGTTGGAGGTATAATGGCCATATATAGGTCAAATAACACTACTGATGAGTATGGAATCCTTGAGCAATTTCTGATCCACTCAAGTTCTCTACTTCATGGGTATCTTGATGCTACCCCTACCTCCTCTCCACATTCGTTCCAGACTTAGTATAGGCACCCAATCAGTTTTACCTGACCTCAGCTCAAAAATCCCTAGATTAAGAAATCTACCAACCTCAACATCCTCAGTATCAAGGATTATAGGTATACATGCCACCATGTTCAGGTCAACAAACATATATCAAATATTTGCATATTATTTCTTCCATTTTATAACTAAGAAAACAAAAGTTAAATGACTAAGGTCACATAGCTAGTAAATAATGGAGCTGGAACTAGAACTCAGGTCTTCTGCCCCCAAGCCCAGTTTTCTCTAACATAAAAATTTTTTATAAGGGACAGAGCACTTGTGTTTGATTGAAGGAATTACACAATGGTACACATAAGAGCATTTGAACAGTCTTAAATGACAAAAAAGAATTTCACATGGAAGAAATGTAGGGAGAAATGAAATTTGAGGTTTAGGGAACTGTATAAGGAGGGCATTAAAAGGAGGAAAATATGGACTTCCTTGGGGGAAAGTGATTAAACCTGTCTGATTAGGGCAAAAGCATGTGAAAAAAGAGAAATGAGATAAAAGCAGAGGTGAATTAGTAAATATTTAACAACAGGCTTTTCAAAAATGTACAACACATTTTTTAAAGTTTATTATGCATTTTTCCAATTTTCTCCTTCACTTTCTTAAGTCTAAATAATCAACCAATCCCTTATCTGTAGTGTTTGCTGATTTCCAAGAAAGAAGTGTTAAATTGAAATTTTAACAACCAGCTCTCATGAACCAGTAAGAGATGGCTCCAGCCAACGATATAATATCACAGTTATATAACAACATGGTTCATTGTGCTAGATATTTGGCTAGATCATTGTTAAATTGTCTTTTCCCTCTATGTGCTCATTTTCTCATCTACTGCCATCTCCCTTGTTCAATGACAACCCTAGATGAAGATCAGAATGGCAGAATAACCAGATTATGGAGGTGTTTGAATGTCAAGCAAAGGGTTTTCCTTAGTATGCAGAAATTAACAAGGAGTCATTGAAAGGTTTTGAGCAGAGGAATGGCATGATCCCATCTGAACATTAGAAAGATTAATCTGACAGAGGAATGCAGGAGAGAGAAAGAACTCTGAGAAACTACTATAGTAGTCCAGTTGAGAAATAATGAAACCCCGAATGAGGAAAATGTCAGGGAGTAAAAATCCGTAGATAAAGAAAGAGACAATTTAATTAATGATTTATCCAAATCTATAACATAAAGAATCATGTTGCTATATATTTCTTCTGCTCAGGAGTCCTTTAACAAAGAACATTTCTCTGAGTATCAGAGAATTGGGTTTTATTTTTAATGAATTTGCTTGGATACAGAGAGCTAAGGTATAGTAAATAAGTAAAAAATATGGGGATCAGGTTTTTATTAACCATGAACAAAATTGTCCAATATTGGAACTATTCCAAGCTGGAAGGAGTTGCCTTTGGAGATAGTGATTCCTATTTCTAGAAGTCTTTAAGCATAGGTAGTGTGATAATTTTAAGGGATATTGTGTATATGGTGTTTTTGTTTTGTTTTGTTTTGCTTTGCTTTGCTTTTGAAGGCAATTAAATGACTTGTACAAGGTCACACAGTTAGTAAATGTCTGTACCTCTATTTGAACTCAGATTCTCCTGACTCCAGGGCTATGCTCTATTCACTGTGCTACCTAGTTGTCCTCAATTTAATCTTTGTATAGAAGGTGGAACTAAATGACTATTGAGATTCATCCCAATTCTGCTATTCTTTGATTCAATTCATTCAAAACAACTGAAGTAGTTGTATATTTAAGATTTGTTAGCTATGTTGTTTGAGATCTTCTGTAAGGCCTTTCCTACATCAAGGAAAAAACTATGTTTCACTAGAAGTAAAAGAAGAAAGAAAAACTGGACTTTTGATTTCATTGGTAAAAGGCAGAGAAGGAAGCCTCTTCTACTAAAACAGAATTGCATCTAGAGAACTGAGAAATGACTTCCCCAAGATTATATAGCCAGTACGTGTCAAAAGCAGGACTTGAACACAGGTCTGCAAGCCAGTTTTTTATCTATTTCATCATGCTACCTCTAGAAGTAAAATAATTCAGTTTATTTATTTACAATAAACCATAGAATTATTTATTATGTGGCATATCTTTTCTTGCAGTCACCTCTTTCAAGCATTTTGGCATTGAGTTCACAAGGGTTTTTTTTGTTGTTGTTCGGATCCACATTTTTATTATTGTGAAGACTGAAGAACAATCTATTTTTTTTGCAAGATTAGCTTTGATTACAACACATAGTTTTTCAGTGAAGTTTAAATTAGTCCACTGAATCAAGTTTATTTCCAAGTCTTAGATAAATTATGTAACTTTTCATGACATGTGGCATTGAGTAAAGTCATGGAACAACATTACACTGCTACTTTGAAATTTCTGTAATTCAATTAGTTATTTTAACTGTGAATGTGAATGGAATGAACTCTCCCTTAAAGCAGAAGCAGATAGCAGATTGGATTAAAAAACAGAATCCAACAATATGTTGTATACAAAAAACACATCTAAAACATAGAGATACATACAGGGTGAAGGTAAAAGGCTGGAGCAGAATCTATTATGCTTCGGGTGAACAAAAAAAAGCAGGGGTAGCAATCCTGATCTCAAACCAAGTAAAAGCAAAGATAGACTTAATTAAAAGAGACAAAGAAGGAAATTATATCTTCCTAAAGGGTACCATAGATGATGAATCAATATCAATACTAAACATATATGCACCAAATGGTATAGCATGGAAATTCCTAGAGGAAAGGTTCAGAGAGATGCAAGAAGAAATAGACAGCAAAACTATAATAGTGGGGGATCTCAACCTCCCTCTCTCAGAACTTGATAAATCAAACCACAAAATAAATAAGAAAGAAGTTAAGGAGGTAAACAAAATGTTAGAAAACTTAAGTATGATAGATCTTTGGAGGAAATTAAATGGAGACAGAAAGTTTACTTTTTTCTCAGCAGTCCATGGAACTTATACAAAAATTGACCATGTGTTAGGACACAAAAACCTCAAAATCAAATGCAGGAAGGCAGAAATAATAAATGCATTTTTTTTCAGATCATGACGGAATAAAAATCACATGCAATATAAGGCCAGGAGAAAATAGACCAAAAAGCAATTGGAAACTAAATAATTTTATCCTAAAGAATGAATGGGTGAAACAGCAAATTACAGACACAATTACTAATTTCATTCAAGAGAATGACAATAATGAGACAACATACCAAAAGTTATGGGATACAGCCAAAGCGGTAATAAGGGGAAATTTTATATCTCTAGATGCTTATTTGCATAAAATAGAAAAAGAGAAAATCAATGAATTGGGCTTGCAACTAAAAAAGCTAGAGAAAGAACAAATTAAAAACCCCCAATCAAATACCAAACTTAAAATCCTAAAAATAAAAGGAGAGATTAGTAAAATTGAAAGTAAAAAAACTATTGAATTAATAAATAAAACTAAAAGTTGGTTTTATGA
>JAJPUD010001432.1:224090-242943 GCA_023553655.1 Myrmecobius fasciatus | reverse complement strand
CAACATTTTCAGACCCAATTAAGGTTAAAAGAAAAGATTCCATGAAACATATGGAAGTGTGTAAATGTTTTAGTCCAGCTTAGATTGTTTTGGTTTTGGTAGAACTTTGAGTGGAAAAAAAAAAAATTAGTTTCATGGGGAATTACTTTTTGCCAATTTTCAGTACTCGAGTTTTTTTTATTTATTAAAACTTTTTATTTGCAAAACATATGTATGGGTAATTCTTCAACATTAACCCTTACAAAGCTTTCTGTTACAAGTTTTTCCCCCCTACTCCCCACCCCTCCCCTAGATGGCAGGAAATCTACTACATGTTAATTATGTTAAAATACTTGACAAATCGAATATATGTATACATATTTCCACACTTATCATTGTTGTACAAGAAAAATCGTATCTACAAGAAAAAAAATCAGAGAAACAAAATGCAAGAAAACATCAATAGAAAGCATGAAAATGTTATTTTGTGGTCCACATTTCATATTCCTTCCTCTGGGTGTATATGGCTTTCTTCACTGAACAATTGGAACTGGTTTGAAACATTTCATTGTTGAAGAGAGCCATGTCCATCAGAATTGATCATAATATAGTATTGTTGTTGCCGTGTATAATGATCTCCTGGTTCTGCTCATTTCACTCAGCATCAGTTCATGTAAGTCTCTCCAGGCCTCTCTGAAACCATCCTGCTGGTCGTTTCTTATAGAACAATAATATTCCATAACATTTATATACCATAATTTGTTCAGCCATTCTCCAATTGATGGGCATCTATTCAGTTTCCAATTTCTAGCCACTACAAAAAGGGCTGCCACAAACATTCTTGTACATGTGGGGTCCTTTCCTTCCTTTAAGATTTCTTTGGGATATAAGCCCAATATAAACACTGCTGGGTCAAAGGGTATGCACAGTTTGATAACTTTTTGAGCATAGTTCCAAATTGCTCTCCAGAATGGCTGGATCCATTCACAGTTTGACAAACAATGTATCAGTTTCCCAGTTTTCCCACATCCCCGCCAACATTCATCTTTATCATTTCCTGTCATTTTAGCCAATCTGACAGGTGTGTTGTGGTACCTCAGAGTTGTCTTAATTTGCATTTCCCTGATCAATAGTGATTTGGAGCACCTTTTCATAGTACTAAAGTTTTTGTATTGCTTTGACCCATGAAAAGTATTGGTGGATTTTCTTCATAGTAGTAGTTAGCAGCTCTTTTGAATTTTTGAAATTTAAAAAAAACCTGCCCAACACTGGTGAGGAATAAATAATAGCCTTTTCACCTGCCAAGTATCTCTGAGGATTAATTAAGTTGCTTCAAAGCAATAGTTTGTAAGTTCTTGACTTTTTTTCTATTTTTGATGTCACTTTACTTTGCTATAGTGTGATTGCTTCTATTTTTTGTGTGTGGATTTTAATAATCCCTGAAATGCTTTTCTATATCACTTGTGGCTACAACATATCTAATAGCCATTTCTCAGGAGTATATAGGATGTTTAGGTAAGACAAGCACCTCTAATGAGGGCTTGCCTAGCCATTTCCAGAGCTGCTCATTCACCTCTGCTGTCTACCTGACACTCAACTTTTATCTGTGGCTTCAAGATTATGTAGCATGTGCAGTGACCATATCCCATTAAATTTTCTTGGCAGACAGGCTAAACCAGGTTGTGGTTAATTGATGGGCCTCAAACCCATCAGTGAGTTAGAGAGGGGCCTTCTCCAACCATGTATATTCTCCCCCTGGTGGTATAGGGCAACTAAACAGGTATTGTGGACAGCTTAGAGTTTAGTCAAATTCATCCATTGTATCCAAGATCATCTCTGACAATTCTGACTTTTGTCTTACCACCAAATTTTAATAAATCTCAGAGAGTGAGATAAATGATTTTGTGCAACTCTGCCTCATTTAAATCCAATTAATGCACAAGTCAAGACATCAACTTGTGATGTTATTGGTCCTCTTCAAAAATGAAGAGCAAACAGCAATAGTTCTTAAGCACCACAGAACAAAAAACACAGAAAAAAGAGAACAATCAAACACTTGGGTATAGCACAAAATCCAGCACTCATGTGGTGAAGAACTTATTGAAAGTTAGGGAAATCAACTTAATACAGATTTTTCTGATGAAGTTCAGAACTCTTAATGAGCCTAAAATCAGTAAAACACACTCTGGGGCCATTATTGTTACTAAATAATTGTCCCAAATAATTTGCATACTGTTTTACTACTAAAGCACAGTTATTACCTTATTCGCTCAGTTTGGCATCATAGAAAGCCTTGTGCTGTTGTCCATTTTTAAAGAGGACTAATGACACCAGGGATATACACTGACTTTGTGTGAATTGGATTTAAGTAAGTCAAAATTGTACAAAGTTATCAGCTTCAATCTCTCCCCTAGACTCACTGAAGTCCAATGGCAAGATAAAGGTCAGAATGATTGGAGATGACCCTGGAGGCATTGGATGACCTTGGCATTATAGATGTCTGACAAAGCTCTAAGATCTGTGCAACACTTGTTTCAGTTGCCTTCATGACAATTTGAACAAATTGTTTTCATCCTCCCATTCTACTAAGGGACATCTTCACATGCTTGAGGTAGATACCTCCTTTTACTAACAGGTTTGTAGCCCATTGGTTACCTGGTTACCTTCAGTCTGGTTTAGCATCTGCCAAGATAATTTACTGGGATGTGACCATTGCCCATGATACAGCTTCTTTGGAGCCACTTGTGAGAGCATTGAGTGCCCGGTAGACACCAAAGGTGGATGAGCAAGCCTGAAAAGATCTTAGCAAGCTCTCACATCACAAGTAGTAGTCTTCCTTGAACATCCTTATACATTATTAACCACTTAAATGTTTTCTGCCACATAAAATAGATTCTAAGTATCTATTAATCAATGTTTGAATCTGAGGGTTTTTTTCCATCACCTTTACTACACTATATTACATAGTAAGTATTCAGTAAATATTCATTACATGAATAATTGATCCTGAATTCCCAAGGAGTGTTCTGTTTTAAAAATCAGTATTATTATTAATTTCCCTAACCTTTGATTTGCATGTTAAACTGTCATATATGAACATAGAGTGTTGGTTTATCTACTACCCATTTGTCCCTGAAAAAAAGTTGTATTTCTGCTATGTCAGCCTAGCACATTTTATTATCTAATGGATCCAGGTTCATCTTATTAAATATCAATTGACTAGTAAATTCCCATTGCTCAGGGATGAACAAAGCCATCAAAGAGGAAATTACTCTAAGTATACATGAATACCTTCATTCCCATCTGAGAAATGGTAGGTTTTGAATGATTTCAAAATGTTGTGATTATAGAACCCATTTTTTTTCAAAGAGAATTTGTTTAAGGTAATAAGGACAGTTATTTCAGAAGAAATACATCTTGTTAAAAAAATAATTTTCCCCTCATAATAAAAACAAGTACTTATACTTTAAGAAAACATCATATAAATTAATATTTACTATTATACTGTTATATGCTATTATTTTCCTATTTTATAGATAAGGTGACTGAGACAGACACCACTTAAATGACCTACTCACAAAACTAAGAAAATGTCAGAGCCTTAATTTGAACTCAGGTTTTCCTAACTCTAGGTCTAGCAATCTATCCACCATAGCAATCAAAAGCCTTCATGCCTAGAATTAATGTTTTCCACAATGCAAGTTAAGTAAATTTCATGGATGTCAGAATAATGGCCATTTTTCCAGGGGCTACATTATTCCCTTGACATGGATAGGGAAGGGGGGGGAAATGATAGATTACCACAGTTCATGGAAAATAAGTTGCTCTATGAATTAGTCTGGCCTTATCTACCTACCCATCCATGTACAAACTCTCAACAGGATTGATTTTTTTTTTCTAGTAACTTGTTATCCTGTTAATGCAGCATTGCCGAAACAGTTTTTTTTTTTTTAAACCAAAGTATGTGTGAATAGGATTGGAGTCATAAAAAGAATCTATTTATGAAATCATGTTTCTAAGGGAATGCATTTTTCTTATGAGTCAAATGAGCACATTTCTCACTACTGGAAAATGTTATGTGAACATTACATTTTATATGACATAAATTGTTCAATCTGATTTACATACGAAAATGAAACAGAGTAGCAGCTAGGTTGCACAGTTGGTAGAGCACCAGCCCTAGAGTCAGGAGGACTTGAGTGCAAATCCAGCCTCAGACACTTACTAGTTACATGACCTTGGGCAAATGACTTAACCTGATTGCTTTAAAAATATATATATAGTGAATGGAGGATCAGCCTTGGAGTCAGGAACATTTAGGTTTCAGTCTTACACTAGATAGAGAGCTTGGAACAAAATGTTCAGTCTATTAGCATCCTAAATTCCAAACTTTGTATTGATGAAGGGAGTTTTTTTTAAGTTCCCTATACTGATGAAATCAATTTACTATTTCCTACCCTATCCCCACCAAATACATACATAGTTGCATATATAATATTTTGATTTATTTATTATTAATTTAATATATTTTTAATTTTTGAAAAAAAATATTTGGTACTCAGTGTTCAAAAGTAATTTGATTTAGAAATGTCAGTCAGTGAATAATCTACTGAAATTATTCATGATGCTAAAACAAACTTTGATCTCAGAATCATACTCATAGAATTTTAGAGATGATTGGGCCATTGGAATTTATTAAGACAACTAAGACCTGGACAGACAGAGTTATTTGACTACAGTTTACATACCAGTAGTGGGAAAAGAGGAATAGAATTGTATAAAAATCAGATCTGAAAAAGAAATGGTTCATCTTCGCTTATTTGATTTACTGTTGCCTTAGACACAGGATTTGCCATGAAAGACAAAGAAGAGAGCTAATGTGATTTTATGCAAAAGTGAAAAATGTATTGTATCTGGAGTCAAAAGACATGGGGTTAAATTTAGGCTCTGCTTCGTGTCATCTGAGTGACTTTGGTCAAGTCACCTTGGTATTCTGAGCTTTTGTTCCCTTATTAATGAAGTGGTAATCATGATGTTAGGGCTGGGAAGAAGCAAAGTTACATTAAATAATATCTAAGATCCTTACTAATTCTAAGTCCTATCAGATTAATCAATGACAGAGTAACAGACTTAGTAAATAAAGGAAATATTTTTAAAAATCCAAGATTTAACCACTGATTAATGTGTTACAATTTATTTAGCGTGAGAAGAAACATTAGGTAGTAAGATAAATCTGTCTACAAGTTCCGAAGTGAACAAGTAAAAATGTATCTATTCTGACTTTAGGTAAACTTTTGCATTATATTGCATGGTACATACTCATCAATAGAGTATGGTTCAGGAACCGTCACTATTTAGTATTTCATTGTATCTAGAGACCGTAACAATATTTTTTCTGTTGAAATCAGATTTGAACAACTTTGCTTAACATTTTCAAGTTATATAATAATATGTTATAATAATGTTACATAATAATATGCAATAATATTCACTTATATTATATACAAATATAATGTATAATACCTCAATACCTATATAATATATGATATCTGTAGCCCATCTTAAGGCACAAGATTAAATTACATGACCTATCCAGGTGACTATGATTCTTTATCAAATAGTTAATTCACTATCTTATGGAAAATCTTTGTCTAGGATTCCTTTATTCAATCAACATTTATTGAGTAGTTACTCTATAGGACACTGTAGCTATTTAAAGAAGAAGAAAACATGTTATCTATTCTAAAGGAACTCATAGTAATAGTTGACAGTCATATAGGCATTTATAATTAAAAGCGCTTTACACACACATGATCACATTTGAGTCTCAAACAACACTATCAAACAGAAGATACAAATATTATCTTTCTTTCACAGATAAATAAAATGAGACCCAAAGAAGTTAAAAAACAAAAACAAAAACAAAAACAAAAAACAACTGTACAGTGAATAGAGCTCTGAACCTGGAGTCAGAAAGTCTTGAGTTCAAATGTAACAATAAACTTACTAGCTGTGTGATCCTGCACTAGTCACCTAACTTTTCTGTGCCATCAATTTTCTCAACTATAAAGCAGGAATAAAGATAGCACCCACTTTCCTGGAGTAAAAATCAAATGATATAATAGGTGTAAAAAGTGTTTAGCACAACCTGACACTCTTTCCCCTCCCTTGCCCAGGGTCACACAACTAGTGTAGAGATTTAAACACAGATCTTCTTGAATACAGCTATTTATCTTATTCTCTTCCAGTGTTTTCTTTCAATCTAGTGACCAATACTAAAACTATACATAAAATAAAATAACTACTAATACAGTGGAAAATAATTATCACTGGTGGAGAAAATTAATACCCTGGAAGGGTTGCAGGAGATGGGAAAGTCATCTAGGAAGCTAAGTTACCAAAAGTTTCCAGAAGATAAGCTTTGAATTGCATTTTGAAGGGGATGAGGAAGAGAGATTAACTAGAAAGTGAGGCTGGTTGTCCTGAAAAGAGTGCCTAGACACAGAGGCAGAAATGAACAAGTTATATTTTAATGATTATGAGCAAATTAAAAGTAGACTGGCTGAACAGAAGATATGTATCTTAGAGTAATGAGAACTTAAGGTGGTCAGGTGGATAGTAGCAATAGAAAAGAGACAAATCCAAGAGACATTGTTTAATTACCACATGGGTAAAGAAATTACATATTTCTCTTTTCACCCCCAACAATAAAACCCAGAATGATTTGAGTGGAATTGCTAGCCATGTAAACTAGAAATAAATCCTATAAAGTTCAAAGCTCCAAAAAAGAAAAAAAATAACAAACTTTCCCCCTCCAATTGCTTCTTTGAATCTACAAGGATACTTTTAGCAAACATCCTAAAAATATTATATGAATATTTAAAAGAACATATTTGAGATATTATATATGTGTGAAATAAAGTATGTAATAATGATGCTTGGTATTGATATAGTTTTATATAAGGTGCTATATATTTTTTTCATCTGACTCTCCAAACAGATTGATAGTCTAAGAAGTATTCTCATTTTTTTAAAATAAGAAAACTAAATATCAGAGAGATCATGTTAACTATCAAAGGGTACATTGCAATAAGCAGCAAATCTAGGACTCCAATTGGTCCTTCTGACTGCCCCATTCCCACCCCCTTCAGTTCAATTTAATAAGTTTTTATTAAGTACCCATTATGTTCAAGTCTGTAATAATAAGTAGAAGAGATTTCAAAGACAAAATCAAAGTCTGAATTATATTTAATGGGAAAGATCATGTTCACAATTACATACAAAGTGAATAAAAATTTCACTGAGATTAAGAAATAGGGGAGCAGAAATGACTATGAAGATTAGTAAAGAAGTGACATTTGTGCTAAATCTTGAGAAGTTCCAGAAATTCCAAGTGGCAGAGATAAGGAGATGTATTTTTTTTTTCCATCACAGGTATGTGTATATGTGTGCATCATCACTTTTTAGTATGAGATGTTGACAGTTTCATTTTTTGAGTCAGGAGATGAAATGATAGTCTCAATCTATTTAGGGTTCTCTATGTAATATAACAATAATAACTATGGGAATTAAAAAGTAGTATATTCATTATGTTTCTATTTACATTTCTGTTCCCACTGCTAAATGTTTAAATTCTTTGGCATTTTCAAAGTCATTAATATATTTACATTACATGAATGGCATCCCTCCTATAAAAAGTAATGCTTGTAAAATAATAATATACCTAGGATGTACTTTCATACTAAATGATTTAATGAATATAAAAGTTTTCCTTAAACATGCCATTTAGGGAATAGAAGTATAAACAGAAGCACAGTTCATAAGTTCATATATAACTATGTTCATCTAATAGCATATATATTGACTATATGCCCTCACACACATATACATACTAGAACCAGATAATAGGTCAAACTAAAAAGTCTTTAATCCAAAGGAAAGTAAAATTTATTTCTCAGTAATTATTATGCACATATTAATTCTAAAGTGTTCTGCTTTGTAATGTTAATTCCTAAATCTAATGTGTTAAATTCATATTTTATTCAAAATAAATACTAGTGATACATGTATTGTGATAACTTCAATTTATCCTTATCCTTAATAGGTTTTGAGAAGGTAAATTCTATCACATTCACTATAATTGATTTAGAAACAAGAATTATCATCAACAATGGAAAACAGAAACAATTAGCAAAATTCTCCCTATGCTTTGGAGAAAAGCAGAATTTAGTTCAAATATATAGCATCACTCCATTCCTTTTTGATGTGTATAAGCACATGTTTAAGAGATTGGTGCACCCCATGTTTTAACAGATCTGATAAAAGATTATGCACTGCTCTGAAATTAAAGCTTTCTCCTTTCCTGCAGCCTATGCTATGCAAACTGTGGCTAAAGAGAATACCAGAGCTCAGTGCTTATATACCCTCATACATGAAAGGGGAAAAGATACACAAGGTGTATATTTATTACAAAATTGAGCTCATCACGGCACAAAAATATTGACATGCCATATCCTCGAGATTCATATTAAGCACAAAAGTCCATTCCATTATTACTATAAAATTCTATCTATGTAATACCAAATGCAGGAATAAAGACTGAAAATGTTGAGTTGGATACCTGGATCTTTTCAGATATTTAGATAATTTAATACTCTATACACGCAAACTGAGAGTACAGATATATCTAGGTAAAGGGGGAAAAAAAGATTTAATCTTCATATGGCAAGGTTTTTCTTCTCTGGTAAAATAAAGTTTCATATAAGCCAAGGGAGGAAATTTTTAAATATAGGAACTTTATCTTTGAACTAACATTGTTTTTAAAACTCATACTTGGATCTTTTTTATTATTTTTGTTTCAAGTTTATACTGACACATTATAATACAATCAGAGAAATATAACCCATGTGACCTTCATAGATATTTCCATATCATCCCCATATCTTGGTTTTTGCATACATAATTTATAGTTTCAATTTCTGAATCAATCAATATTTTAACTTTATGTAAAATCACATGCAAAGATTGTTACATCTCTGTGATTCTGCATGTCAGTTTCAACTTTTCAAATTCAGTTTTGGATCCCCCCAAATCTCAAAGGTACTTTCAAAAAGAAGTATTTTCTCAACATATAAAGCTAAAAAATGGGTGTGGGAGGGAATTGTATTTATTTCTGTTAAAAGCATTGTTCCATGCTTTAAAATTAAAATAACTCTTAGACACAAGTCAGTAATTTTTTCCAATAGAAGAGTCCTGTTTTTTCTAAACAAAACTTTCCCAAGCTTTTTCCATATATTGTTATAAAAGTTGAACTACAGAACATGGAAATTAGGTATTAAATATTCAAATTATCTATCCATCTGTCTATCCATTTATATATTATAAAGTACATATGTTTCTCTGAATCTGCATGGTCACATATAGGAGACATTTATAAAAGTGAAATTGTTATTAATATCAAAAATGATATTAATATTTTCAGTTTGGTGTTCATATCAGGTTTAGGGAATATTGAGTATTGAAGAAAAAAATCTATAGCTCTCAAGGTAGAATAGGATTAATATTTTTGTTAACTATAACTTGTAAATCTATTTGTGACATTTATATTTAAAATTAATGCAGATGTCAAGGAAAAATCAAATTCATAAATCTCCAGAATTTTATAAGTAGCTATTTAAATACAATGAAGAGGGGGAGTTAATTGAAGAGTTAGTTTAGTAATTATAAAAAAATGTAAAAAGTGAAGAATGTTTTTTTTTTTTATATTGGCATTTCACCTATGTAAATCATTTGTAGTGACCAAACTTTAGGAAAAAAATCTTCTCAAGTTAAATTAATATAATAATTTCAGTTCTGATGCATACACATACATATATACTTACATATATCAATTTAGGCACAATCAGTGTCACTTTAAATAATAATAATTCGATTGAAAAGCTTAAGTACTTAAGGTTACAAATTTCCTGATTGTTGTAAAGCTCCTTGAAGCAAATTTGTACCCCAAATATAGTTCACATTGTAAATAGAAAAGGATAAAAATGTTGCTGCTCATCTGTCTTTTTGTGCTATGAAAAGCAGATTTTTGACTTCATTATGAAATGCATGGTCAGTTTGTATTTTAAATCAGGACATCTCAAAATGAACACTACTGAGACAAAGAATTTTTTACCAAACAAGAAGCCCAACTAATAAGATTTAAATTCCTATTAATTTATAAAACAAACAAAACTTTAAAAATGAATACTGGAATTATGTGTGTGACTGATATGCCTAAAATGAGGGAAATTACCCACAAACTTAGTTTCCCATTCTAAGTCATGTGAAAAAAATTAAATTTTCTCAACTCTGCAACATTGAATTCATTATTTAAGTAGCTTCAAATTGGGATTTTGTACAGATAACTTTTGGTAGCCATTAAAAATAAAAATTGATGTAAAGAAAGTAACAGTTAACCTTTTCTTTGACTAACCATTATCATTTTTTCCTCCTCCACTTAGTAATATAGGCCAAAATTACATAGTAAAATGGGTGTTATTTCAGTGCCTTTAGGCCTTCAAATTTTTGATCTCAACGAGATTAAATGTACATCTTTTCAAACAATAGTTTTTTTTGGGAGAGTTCCAAGATTTAGGGTCCTGTCTCCTTTGTTTCAAATTATACAGATGAATGATGCCCACAAAAAAAGAATGGCTTTTATGAAATTGGAAAACAGCATAGAAACTATGACAGAACCAAAATATCTTAAAGGTTGACTTTTTATAACATGATTAGAAACAAGCCCTATATTCCTGATATAATGTGATGGTTTGTTACTGCATAGGGCACGAAAATGGTCAATAGATTAAAGGGGGAAATTCTTATTTTGCTATTGAATGAAAATCCAAGGGCTCCTATTGCCCTAATACCAAAGCCAACATTATTAAGGAAAGTTCCAGCATCTCCTTCATGCTTCTGAAACAAGTGGGTAATAACATTTATGGCATTTTTCTCTGTGTCACCTCTCCCCAAGACAAAGGTGAACCACTTCAGAGAGGTTTTGGAGATATCCCATTTGTGACAGTTCCCAGATAATCAGGAAATATAGCTTCACAGGAAGAATCCCTTATTTCCTGGCTAGCTAACTGGGGCACACAGAAGGGATTAATGGATGATGCCTTCCCTTTAGACTTCTACTTTAAAGTCTTCAAAAAGCTCTCTGGTGGATATAAAGGACAGCCTCAGGTCAGATGTAGGCATAGGGAAATTAAGGCATTGAAGAGTTGAAAAATCATTGTAGAGAGATCCATTTGGAGTTTTTTTGGCAAAAATTGTGGAATGATTTTGCCATTTCCTTTTCCAATCCAGTTTATAGAGAAGAAATTTATACAGAAGAAATTGAGGCAAAGAGATTTAAGTGACTTGCTCAGGGTCAAAGAGCTAATAAGCTAATAAATTTCTGGTGATGGATTCGAATCCAGGTCTTCTGTCTCCAGGTTTGGCACTCAATCCCCTGAGCCATAAATCCAAATAAAATGAGAAACTAAACGATTATCCAGACACTACACTTACCTCTCCCAAATACCTCAAACTTACTGATTTCAAATATCTAGATTCCTTCTGCAAAACTTTTTTATGACACATTAGCTGAATCACTATGCTAATTCTACCCCATTCCTCCCTTGATCTAGCAGCTAGATATTATAAATGCATGAAGTTGCTTTCTGTAGCCGCTCACCAGAGGAGATTTTTGAGAGAGCCCACTAGATGGCATGAATGCACCGTCCTGGGACAGCTCTGCCCACTGCCTTGGGAGACAGTGCTGGATTCATTCTTTTTATACCGTTGGACCCGTGTTTAGTGCCGTGTGATGTACTTTCTTTCAGAAAGATCTTTGTATTGCTTGACTCTTTTCAGGACACAAAGGAGATTTTTTCCCTCTCCATGGAAAAGTGGGATTGAATTTGGAATGATAAAAGATCTTTTCAATATTTACCAGTTTTTCCAGAGAAATTTACTTTTGGGCACTTTGGGACATGCTCTGCTATTTGTTGGTTGGCCTTACTTAATAAGGTGTTTTTTTGAAATAAGAATCCCTTCAGCATTATTTTATACCCAAACAACTGCAGATAAAGTTCACATGTTCTCAGCTAGACCTCTCTAATGTTTCCTGATTTTTGTCATCAAAAATTCTCTTTGTCTTTCTTCTCCTGATAGTATAGGGGTAGTAATTAAGGACTATAAAACAAAGAGCTGAATTTTATATTGCTAAATGAATGGGAGTTGAGTTATCTTTAATATTATTTAACAATAATGCCAAAGAAAATAGGCCAAAATTTGTTCTCCAAATGCTGTTTTTCTTTTTAAGTGTTTCTACCTGATTTAATCCACCCTTCAATCCTTATGAAACAAAAGTACATTTAAACTCAAAGTACTGTTCCTGCTTTTCCAAAATGTTCAGATACTTTATACGTAATTCAACCCCAACAAAAAATTATCCCACTTCTCATATTATCATTTCCTACCAAAATCATTTCTTTACAAAGTGTCCATTTATAAGTTGTTTTGATCTTTAGCAAATGCATTAATTTAAAAGAAAATGTAAAATTAGGCCTCTATGCTCAGCAATGCATGAATGACAAATCTGCTGTAGTTGGGGTATATTTTTAAGACACTCTTTTTAAATCCCTTACAGCAAATTTACATGTGCTCAAAAAAAGATGTTACACATTGGCAAACCCAAGTGTATAATTTATTTGATATGTTACTGATATAGCTATGTGGCTTAAAACTGAGCTAAGATTTTTGGAATTCCCTATTTAAGAGATTTTACAGTTTTTGAAATACTATCTTATATAATGATCTAATCTGAAAGATTTTAAAATGCAATTCTATTTAATTTTTTTCCATTCATAAATGAAGGAGTTTCCCTCTTATAAAATGCTTTAAAATATGAGGTAATATATGCCCCCAAATTTCAGTGTAATCTTTTTTATCACAATGCAGTTAGGAAAAATAATTGTCTTTTTTTTTTAATGGACATTGAGTTAGTTAGACAAGTTAAAAAAAAACTTGGCATATGGCTAAATATAATGAGACATCTGGTATTGAGAAATACTGTTCTATCAGGCTGTGATTATCTGTGCCATATCATATTTGATCAATCGTATAAATAAATAATTTGATGAATCATATAAATAAATAAATCTAAGTAGTAATAAGCCATGTTATAATGGGCCTGTACTATATTGTGCTATGTGAAAAGTCCATTTGGGGTACGATCATTAAATGCTATTTAAAAAAACAAACAAACAAGTTATTTATACAGTATTAAAAAGATTGATGTAAGAAATAATAGCAAAGTAACAAAAGGAATTCTATGTGTTGAGTAACAAAAGGAATTCTATGTGCTGAGTAACAAAAAGAATTCTATGTGTATACTTTTTCATTAATTTTCCTAAAGAGTGCAGATAAATTATAACTCTACTGATTATTTATTTGAACATAGGGAAAGTCATTCAAGACCAAATAGAATATTGTGATCTTGCAGTGATTAACTTTATATATTCATGTGAACAAATTTCAAGAGAAATTGTTTTAGCTGATTGGTATTGGCAACCAAGCTTTTCTTGGCATCTGAATATACAACACAAGGAAACAGTGCAATGTGAAGTGATTATATGAAACCATCTGGGTTATGCCCAAATGCAGGATAACTAAGAGAGTATATTTACCATGGAAAAGATCCACTGTGTTCTGTTCAAACTCTTGTCAAAAGGTTAACAGTTTGTTATATTTGTTGTCATCATTGATTTTTCTGTTATTATGAGAGGTACATTGTCTTCTGTCATTATTGCAGAGCAATGATTTGAAAATAGCTCTGAAAGTTCTTTTATCTGAAAGTTCACATCATTTATGAAGAAATGACTATCCACACTTTGCCCATCAAACTGTGAGGACCATTGATGCTTTCTTGTAAATAAGTGGAGGGTCAGGGAGAAATAAATATTTAATATTTCATTACATTCCTTATAAAATTATATGTTTAGAGCACTTAGCAAACTCTGGAATAAAAGTCCATGGAAAATCATGAGGGGAAAACAAAATAGATAATTTGATAGCTAATGTTATGTCAAGTAGGCAAGTTTAAAATACCAAAATTTCTTAGGAAAGTAAGTTATTTTTACGTAGATTTTCAAATTAGTCATAATGCATTTCATTCTTACATGTTAAATTTTCATTGATATAAATATAATCTAATATACAAAATAAATTGAATTGTTGGTTGTGTTTTTCTCTTTACATATAAAAGACAAGTTTGGGGGGAGTTTTTTGTTTTCTTCTGCTGTTTGTTTCTTTGGTCTTTTGAGCATGGTTGACTTTTTGGGCCACATTTAAATTGAATATCAAATCTGTCATTGTAACCATAAATAGCACATATTAAATAGCAGAGCAATGATCACATAGCACTGAACTCCACACTTCCCTGCCCAGAGATTTTTCATTTCATGCTATATATTTAGTATTCATTACGAACAGTCTACAAAGCCCAAACACTTCCTTAAAAGAAAGAAAACACATTGAAAAAGAATTTGCCTTTTAAGACTTTTAGAAATTCTAAAATATGTAACAAAAGCATATCCTTTCATAAAAGGAGAGAAAATTTTCTCTGTGCTTTGTTGCTTTGGAATTGGGCTTCTATAAACAGAAAGCATGTTTTTATCCTAATCAACATGTTGAGATGAAACAATGAAAGAAAATGAAATTGTAAAATATTCTTAGACTTAGATTTAGAAAACAGGTGGACCACATAGACCTCATTTCACTGCAGCATCATATAGTGCCTAAAGCACGGAGACATGCCTCCTTAGCATACAAAATGAAGAAAAAGATCGGAAGGAACAATGCCGATGGGGGTTGGGAAAGTGGTGTTCTTACTCCACTAGTCCTACAAGGGTGCTATTTATGTCATCTTTCTCATAGAAACATCAACAATCAAGTTAATACATTCCAGGAAATCAATAAGCAATGAACTCTCTTATCTATCTTTTGATCCCATTTTTCCAAGTGTTTTTGCCAAGTACCATCTACCCAGCACACTGCCTTGGGCCATTTAATCTGTAACAAACCATAGTTTCACAACCAAACCCAAAGTGAAAGCTCATAACTACAGTCACCATTTCCCTGGGCTCTAATCGTAGTCTTGGCAGGCTCTTTAGTTTTGAACCATGTCTGAGCTAGAGGAATATGTTTTCATTTCTACTGAACCCTAAGCAAAAAAACACCAAAGAAAGGACCCTTTGAAGAAGAACAACATTGGAACCCTCTTATTTAATAACATGACAATTGTGTCCCTTTGCTTCTTCTCTGGTTCTCTATTAAGTGGACTATTTGAAAAGCATCAATTTGTTACTGAGATGAAGTAGGGAGATCAAATCTATCCTTAAAATAAATTTGAAATCCAAGAATCAAAGCAGGAAATTCTATCTGAGTGCATTTACTACTGATCCCTTCAAAGGATAGATTGAGTTGACAAAAAAAAATCACACTCATGCAGCGCACGCGCACACACAGACACACACACACACACACATACACACTAAAAAATCCTAACCAAAACTTAAATAAAAGGGACATGTGTTGCTAATCCTTATGAAAGACCATTTGCACCTAATGTTGGCAATAGCAATGAAAAGCCAATATCCCATCCAAGGCTATTTTCTATATTACAGTTCATTAAAATGCCATTGACAAGAAGTTTATGTGAAACAATGCATAGTCTATTCCTAAAGCAGAACTCAGGTATCAAGAAATAAAATGTGACTCTTTTACTCATTTTCATTAGGGTCCAAAATTTTGAAACAGTTGTAGTGTTAGGGACCAAAAAGAAAGACAACAGTAAATTTACCTGAAGTATGAAAAACATTTTTTAAAAGTTAACAAAAACAATTAATATTATCTACCCATTTGATGTTTCCTAACCCTTGAAGAATCAAGATTCATTTCCAGTCTTGTTTCACTGATTCTCAATTCTACATTATTAAATGATGAACCTCTAGCACTGAGGAGAGTGCCTGGAACATAGTGGGCATTTCATAATGTGTTATGAAATAACATAAGTTATTAGTTTATTTAAGTGTTAGTTGAATTAATAGGTGGAAATTTTTCATCATTTTCCACAAAATGACTTGTTCATGATTAAGTCTGGAACTCAGTACTACAGGAACCTAATTTAATCCTTTTACCACTAGACCACACCATATCCTCAATACAAACTACAATATTGCCTTTGCCAATATCATACAGCTATATAATTTCCACATTTCATACCCCTTTTATATTTACTATTTAATAGTGGCACATGTTTTAATTAGGGAAGGCAATGCATATCCTTGCAAACAGAGTCACAATTCTAAGATTTAGTGTACAAACAAGAAAAATGGCATTAGTGAAAACTCAGAATTCACATGTTTTTTTCCTAACTACATTTTTACTTGGCATGATATTAAGTCAAACTATTTCTACCCAAAACAGATATAGATCATGGGAATGGAAATCCAATAAGCCAATAGCTGAAGGCCACGTTATTGTCCTGTCCTTCTCCCCTAGCTCATTTATAAAATAACATGTTTTTCTTCCCAAAGTTTTTCCCCTCCTCTCCCTTTAGTGGCAGTAATACTTACTGCTTTTGACATAATTCCTCGTTCATCCCTGACAATCATTTTTGAATACTATCCCAGCAATAAAATACCTGACCTGGAGTCTTTCGGATAGCCATTGGCTTGAGTTACCCAATTAGTTAGAATCACTTGGTAGTACTCAGAGAAGTTAGGTGTTTTTTTCTCTTTTGGCTGAACACAACATTATAGGAGAATTCATCATTTTATTCAGGTCAGCTTGATTCCAGAAGATTTTTTTTTAATTTCTCTGTGGTCTTAATATAGGAGTTTTAAAATATACATATAGAAATAGGCAGATTTTTATATCCATCATTCTGCCATGACTGTCATATAACACAATCTTCCTGTTCCCTTATCCCCTAATCCCCAAAAAAGATTACTTCTTTATAACAATTAACCATTAGGGTAACTGAAAGACATGGCTGTGAATGGATAATTAAAATCTACTTATATAGAAAATTATATGCATATACTTATACATGTATATCACAATACATTATCCAGTATATTATACATGCACAAATAAATGTGCACATTCGTGTGTTTTGTTTTTTTGTGTGTAGATGAATATGCCTATCTGTGAAATATCTGTGAATCTTTTAGTAATCATCTCCCCTTTGAGAACTTTCTAATGGTGTGGAGAGTGTCCATAAAAGGAAAAAGTTATATGGACCACCAAAGTTGAATGCAATGTGTTATAAATATGTGGACATGGACATGAAAATGACTTTGTCACAGGAATAAAATTAGAAGTTTCAATTTTTTTTTTTCTAAATCAACTGTTAGAAACTTGGGAACTGGGATTAATTTATTGAAAAGAATTTCAACATTGAAAAATGTTTAAATTGTAAATTGAGAAATAAAATAAACTACGATGTTTTAATCATATTAAAAGAGCCTTTTCATATTTTTCTTATGACAACAGATAATACAGATTTTGTCTGTCAATTTTCTCTTACTTTATTTTGTATTTAGTACATTATCATTTGCGTCTGAGAGTTGTATTCTTTATTTACAGTATATTTTCTGAATTCTTTTCTTTGTAATCATTTAGTGGTCATATATTTTGTGCTTTTTAAAAATGAGAAACACCTAAATTCACATAACTAATAATATTTTATGGAGGCAATAAAGTCCATACAGCTGAGGGTGGACAACAAATAATAAAGACTAATATGAATGCATGTCTCTTCTTTTGACATGTAAACAGTCCACTAAGGAGGAGAAAGACTAGAAATTGAATTTAGCTGATGCAAATGAAATTAAACCTAAATTGGTTGTCATATCAAACTGATGTTAACTATGTAAATGTTTGCTGTTTATTAAGCTACAATTTAGAATTTATAATGCTTCAAATAATAAGAATCTCTTCATATTCATTTAAAATATAAATTAAAAGGACATGTAAAATTATTTTTTCTGCTTCCTCTTTTGAAATTTATTTAAAATCTTTGCTGCTTTCCCATGTGATACTTCAGTGATTATAGTTCATGAGTACTGTAGTCTAATATATGTACACTCCAAACACACTCACACACAAATATGCATTTACTTTTCTGGCCAGGCAGTATCCCATTACATCACTGCTTCAAATGCATTCATTCTCTTCAATATTGTTGGCTGTTTCAGGTTAACTACCAAAATCATTTGCCTGAGAAACGAGATTTAATTGTCTTACAACTACCTCTGTGAGGTACAATAGGGATTACAAGTACCCATTGATTATACTATTGGGTAGAATAAGGGACTCTTATTCTAGAGTTTCTCATTCATTTTGTCATTGCATTCTCTTTGAAAGAGACCAAATGGGTCCCAGCAGGTGAAAGCAAAGAAACCTGAAAGGCCCCCTTTGATGAATGACAATACCCCAACCGCCCTCCCCCCATTTTGGGAGATTATAAAACCTTATTAAATCATGCCCTGTTAGATATTGATTGAGAGGGAGCTAAACGAAAACCAACAATAGCAGCATGAATCAGAGAACAGTGCTTTCATCAGTGGGCACTAAACACAGCTAAGCTTTCCAATCCTTGGGGGGGGGGGGTTGGGGGGAGAAGGGAGGAGGTTGGTATTTTTTTTTTACTATTTACTTTTGTTTAAACCATTATCCAAGAAAGTCATACAATTATAGTAGCTTTGTCAATCAAGAATGGATTATAGTTGTCTAGCATTTCATCTTTTATAATGTAGCAGAGTAACATACAGACAACATTATA
>JAJPUD010001432.1:199909-212576 GCA_023553655.1 Myrmecobius fasciatus | reverse complement strand
CCCCCCCCCAGTCTCCACCCCTCCCTTAGATGGCAGGAAGTCCACTACATGTTAATTATGTTAAAATACTTGACAAATCGAATATGTGTATACATATTTTTACAGTTATCTTGCTGTGCAAGAAAAGTCTGATCTACAAGAAAAAAAATCTGAGAAGGGAAGAATAATGCAAGCAAACATCAATAGAGAGCATGAAAATGTTATGTTATGGTCCACATTTCATATCCCTCTCTCTGGGTGTATATGGTTTTCTTTACTGAACAATTGGAACTGGTTTGAAACATTTCATTGTTGAAGAGAGCCATGTCCATCAGAATTGATCATCACATAGTCTTGTTGTTGCCATGTATAATGATCTCCTGGTTCTGCTCGTTTCACTCAACATCAGTTCATGCAAATCTCTCCAGGCCTCTCTGAAATCATCCTGCTGGTCGTTTCTTATAGAACAATGATATTCCATTACATTCATGTACCATAATTTATTCAGCCTTTCTCCAATTGATGGGCATCCATTGAATGGAATATATAAACAATTGTTCCAGTTTAGAACAAGTCTAGTGCATTCTTGTGGTTTCTTTTTTAAGTACAAAAGTATATCTCTGCACACACACATTTATGTTTAAGCAGGGTAAGGCAAGCTTTCACAGATTCCTTCAAACTGAAAAGAGTTATATGAAAAGTCTTGCATCCTATTATATCTTTCTTGTGAGGATTTTGTTTAAAAGGTTTATCATTTTATAGTATATATGTATATATTAATTTTTAAATGTAACTATTATCTACCCCATTAGAATTAAGGCTCCTTTGAAAGCAAACATTGATTTTTGGTAATTCTATCCCCAGTACATAGAAGAGTGCTCGGTGAATAGTAAGCACTTAGTGAATATTGTTTGATGGATTGATCACCAGAAGTTTTGCCACAGATGATGAACATTTTGACCATGGAAACCCAGAAAAGAAAATATGTTATAATCAATCATGATCACCCACATTATTTGAATTCATTTTAATACAACAATTTGAAAATGGTAGAGTGAAGCCAGGAAGTTGCCTGAGTTTTCCCAGTTTCCTTCAAAAAACACGTGGAACAAAATCTCTGAACAGAGTCTGACAGAATGAAAACACTTTCCAGCTCAAAATAGATTGGAAGGACTTCAAAAAAGGTCAGCTCACTAAAGTCAAAGGAGTCTCAGCTCAGCTCAAATGGTATCTGAGAAAGCTGGAAAAAAATAAATCCAGGAGAGATAATTTAAAAATTATTGATGTACCTAAAGGCCACAACCAAAAAAAGAAGAGCCCAGATAGCTTTCTTCAAGAAATCATCAAGGAATACTTCCCTAATATACTAGAACCAGATGGCATCATAGTTGTTGAAAGAATCCATCAATCAGCTACAGAAAGAGACCCCACAAGGAAAACCCCAAGAAACATTGTTGCAAAACTCCAGACTATAATCTCAAGGGAAAAAAAATACTGAAAGCTAACAGAAAAAAAAAATTCAAATATCAATGAGCAACAGTCAGGATTATTCAGAATCTGGCAACTTCTACAAAAAAGGGTCTGGAATACCATATTGTGGAAGTCAAAAAACCTGGGATCATTTCCCAGTAGGAACTGAGCACCATCTTTCAGGGGAAGAGATGAATCTTCAATGAAATAAGAGACTTTCAGTCATTTCTATTTAAAAAACTAGAACTAAACAGAAAATTTCATCTTCAAACACAGGACTCAAAAAAAAACATACAAAGGTAAACAGTGGGAAAAATATTATTTAATGATTAAAATGTTTACATCCCTAGGTGGGAAAATGGTATTTGTAACTCTTGAGAACTCTACCTTTTACTGGGGCAGTTAGAAGGGACATATATGAATGGAGGATGGGATGTTTCAATAATGAAACAACATACCAAAATCTATGCGATGCAGCCAAAGCAGTTCTTAGGGGAAAATTTATATCTCTAAATAGTTACATGAATAAAATAGAGAAAGAGGAGATCAATGAATTCGGCATGCAACTAAAAAAGCTAGAAAAAGAATAAATTAAAAACTCCCAATTAAATACAAAATTAGAAATTCTGAAAATCAAAGGAGAGATTAATAAAGTTGAAATGAATAAAACTATTGAATTAATAAAACAGTTAATTTTATGAAAAACCAATAAAATAGATAAACCTTGGTTAATTTGATTAGAAAAAGCAAAGAAAAAACCCAAATTACCAATATCAAACATGAAAATGGTGAACTTACACCAATGAAGATGAAATTAAAAAATAATTAGGAACTATTTTGCCAAATTGTATGTCAACAAATCTGACAATCTAATTGTAATTGATAGATATTAACTAAAATATTAATTGCCCAGATTAAGAGAAGAAAGTAAATAAGTTACTTAAGTAGTACCATTTTTAAAAAAGAAAATGAACAAATCATCAATGAATTCCCTAAAAAAAATCCAGGGCAAGATAGATTTACAAGTGACTTCTAGCAAACATTTAAAGAACAAGTAATTCCAATACCATGTAAACTATTTGGGAAAATAAGTAAAGGAACCCTGCCAAATTCCTCTATGACATAAATATGGTACCTAAATAATACCTAAACCAAGAAGAACCAAAACAGAAGAAGAAAATTACAGATGAATTTCCATAATGAATATTGATGGAAAACTTTTAAATAAAATATTAGTAAAGAGATTTCAGCAACTTATCAGCAAAATAATATACTATGACCAAGGAATGCAAGGATGGTTCAATATCAGGAAAACTATTGCCATAATTGACCATATCAATAACAAAACTAACAGAAATCATATGATAATCTCAATAGATGCAGAAAAAGCTTTTGACAAAATACAGCACCCATTCTTATTAAAGAACACTAAAGTGCATAGTATTAAGTGGAATTTTCCTTAAAATGATAAGCAGCATCCACCTAAAACCATCAGCAAGCATTATTTTTAATGGAGACAAGCTAGAAGCATTCCCAAAAATATTAGAGATGAAATAAGAATGTCAATTATTACTGTATTCAATACAAATTCTATCATAATAGTACTAGAAATGTTGCTTTTAACAATAAGAAATGAAAAAAGAAATTAAACAAATTAGAATAGGTAATGAGGAGATAAAACTAACACTTTTTGCAGATATAATACAATATAGTGACACAATAGTATTTGATATATGCCCAAATTCCAACTTCTGGAATAAGAACTCACTATTTCACAAAAAAATTGCTAGAAAAATTAGAAAATAATATGTCAGAAACTCACCATAGACCTGTATCTCACATCCCATAACAAAATAAGTTGAAAATGGGCATATGATTTAGGTATAAAAGGTGATAACAAGCAAATTAGGAGAGTAAGGCATAGTTTAGTTAGCAGATCTTTAAAGGGAGGAATTTATAGCCAAAGAAGAACTAGAGAAGATTATGAAATGCAAAATGGACAACTTTGATTACATTAAATTAAAAAGGTTTTTGAATAAACAAAACCAGCAGAAACAAGATTACAAGAGAAGTACAAATCTGGGAAAAATTTTTACAGCCAGTGTTTCTGATAAAGGCCTTATTTCTAAAATATTTAAAGAACTGTGTCAAAGTTATAAGACTACAAGTCATTCCCCAATTGATAAATGGTCAAAGGACGTGAATAACCAATTTTCAGATGAAGAAATTAAAGCCATCTAGTCATCTGAAAAAAATGCTCTAAATCACTATTGATAAGAAAAATACAAATTAAACTAAGGTACCTCTCAGATTGGCTAAAATGGAAGAAAAAGATAATGATAAATGATGGAGGGGACATGGAAAAACTAATACATTGTTAATGGAGTTGTGAAATGATCCAACTATTCAGGATAGCAATCTGAAACTATGTCCAAGGGGTTATAAAACTGTGCATACCCTTTGATCCAGCTGTGCCACTACTAAGTCTATATCCCAAAGAAATCATAAAGGAAGGAAAAGAACTCACATGTGCAAAAATGTTTATAGCAGTTCCTTTTGTGGTAACAAAGAATTGGAAAATAAGTAGATGCCCATCAGTTGAGGAATTGCTGAATAAGCTATGGTATGTGAAAATACATATTAATATTATCTATGTTTTTTATATTTGTATTGATTTTGGTAAATATTTCCCAATTACATTTAATCTCATTTGAGTCACATTTGGGCATATTACCAATGAGTGGCATTTTTGACCCCTTTAGATTAGTCCATAGAAAATAGTTTTTATCAGACATCATTTTTTAAAATACCAATTCCTTTTTGTTGCTTTTCCCTATAATTTTGATAAGTGAAAAAATCAAACAAGTCTTAATTTTCTCTCTCTCTGTCTTTTTTGTCTAGGAAAAGATAATGAAAATATATCTTTTAACCTGTTCCTGGTAACTGCAGTTTACAGGTTTCAATAAAACATATAAATTAGAGCAAAGTAAGATGATCATTTATTAAGGAGGGCAAAAGGAAGCAAGAGAGAGTTGTTTTCCTTTAGGACTTAAATGGAGGGAATGTTGGCTAATTGTTGACAAGTGGGAGGTAGACCACAGAGAGGAAGAAAGCTAGAGTTTTCTAGTTATGTTGTAATCATTTTGGAAATGGAGTGTTCAGGACAATTCTCTAAGAATATTTTCTGAAAGATAGTTGTATAGAATGTGAAAGCAAGAAGGAAACTTGGAGATTATCTACTAAAATCTGCATATATTACAGATAAAGAAACTGAGACTTAGTAAGATTGAGTGATTTGCCTAAAAAGAACTAGAGACAGAGTTGTCAGTACTTCCCAATACTTTCGCCTTCCCAGCCCCCTGCCTTCCCATAACTATTTCTGCTTATTGGAGGTAATTATATCTAAATATTGTTTTGTAGCTTTATATTTAAATACAACTTTCTAGGGTGTAAGACTGAACCATCCTCCACTCAGTTGCCAAAGTGATTTTCCTAAAATGCAAGTCTGATTCCTAAAATGCAACCCCTGACCACTTACTCAATAATCTACAATGACCAATTACCTTCAGAATTAATTTAAAAATCCTTTGTCTGGCTTTTAAAGCTTTGTATCACCTGATTTCTTCCTACTTTTCCAGATTTCTTAAACTTTGCTTCCCTCCACACTCTAGAGTAGACACCCTGAGCTACTTGCTGTTTATTTCACACAATATTACATTTCTCACCTCCATGCCTTTGCAATGCTTTCCTTTATAAATGGAGCAACTAGGTGACCCAGTGGATAGAACACTGAGACTGTAGTCAAGAAGATCTGAGTTCAAATCTGATATCAGACATTAGCTATATGCTCCTGATCAAGCCACTTCACTTTTGCCTGTCTTAGTTTCCTCAACTGTAAAATGGGGGTAATAATAGCACTTACTTCCCAGAGTTGCTGTTGAGTTGTTTCAGTTGTGTCTGACTCTCCATGACCCCATTTAGGGTTTTCTTGGCAAATATACTGGAGTAATTTGTCATTTCCTTCCCCAACTAATTTTACAAATGAGGAACTGAGGGCAACAGGGTTAAATGACTAGCCCAGGATTATACAGCTAGTAGGTGTCTGAGGCCAGATTTGAATTCAGGAATTCCTAACCATTGTCCACCTAGCTGTTCCTCACGGGTTTGGAATAAGAATCAAATAAAATAATATTTGTAAAGGGCTTAGTCTAGTACATAGTAGACAACAATTAATAATGTATTAATAATAATAACATTAATAAATGCTTGTTTTCTTCCTTCCAATTTTTTTCTCATATCTTCCTTTTAGACTCCCTGATTTCCTTCCAATTCTATCTCACATGTCCACTCTTTGAAGGTAACCCTTCCTATTCCTTACAGTGGCAAAATGGCTTATCGTCTAAGATTATCTTTCATCTATTCTGTTTGAATATATGTCTACAGTTTTTTTTATATGTTCCTCATCCATTAGAATGATAGCTGTATGAGGGCAGAGATTGTTGTTGCCTTTCATGTGTTATTCCATATCACTGTGCCCCATATTTGTTAACTGCTTAAGAAATTCTTGTTCTGATTAAAGCTGTTCTGTTATTCACTTTTGCTGCTGCTGAGGGTGATTTCCATGTTTTTAAAGGACCACAACTAAGAATCACTGAATTCAGATTTTTTTTTTTTTGGAATAAAATGTTTTCTTTTTGTACCTAGGCTGCAGAAATATAGCATGTGCACCCTTATGCTGTGCACCAGATAAATTTTTTGTAAGATTTGAACTTTAGAGCTCAAGGGATTAGTTCTTGGCCATTAAAAAAATAAAACAAAACAAAAAACCAGGGAATGGGTCTTTTATTTGCCTTTTTCCATAATAGAAGATAGTAAATTTTTCAAGCAAAGAAATTTAATTTTTCTTTCTTCTACTTTTTTTTATCTATTTTCTTCTTGTTGTTGTTCTTCCTTCTTTCTTCTTCCTTTCCTCTTTTTCCTTCTCTTCTTTATTTGATAGACAAATAATATCTGATGAATGATATTAATTTACCTATCATTTTAGAAGAAACTACCTCTTTCTTCAGTGTAAAACTCAGATACACTAGGAAAGACTGTCAGGGTAGGAATCACTATAGTCCTAGGAATCTGTCAACCAAAAGGTTCCTTGTCTTCCTTTTTCTTACAATTACTGAACCTCCACTGCCACTACTTCTTTCAGAACTAATTCTGAAAGGAAAATGGAAATGACGTTAGAAATCAAAATATGTTGACTTCCCCCTCAAAATAAAGGTAGCTAGAAGAAACCACAGCCAATAACAATATGCTGCTTTATTTATGATTCCACAGAATTTTCTCGGACAGACCTTGCAGGGACTGGGAATGACATAGTCTCCCAAAAGAATACAAATAAGATTGAAAGAGTTTTATGTATTGTAAAAATGCTCACAGTTTTTCCCTCTCTCTTCCTTTTTTTCTGTCTCTATTCCTCCCCTCTCTTCTCTCTTCCTCCTTATCACTATCTCTTTAACTATCTCCTTGTGACTCTGTCTGGCTCAGTCTCTGTATCTCTAATTTCCATTCCCCAATTGATAAAATAGATATTAAAATGTGCATTTTGATTTGATTTTTTTCACTTTATTTTTAAACAAGACACATGATGAATGTTTTTATGTTCCAATTACTCATTTTGTTACCAATATTAATGGTAAGTATATGGACATTCAAGAGTTGTTTTTTTTTTTTCCTTTTCCTTTTTCTTTTTCTTGATGCTTTTCTGGGTAAGTAGTTAACATTGCATAATATAGCATGATGATTTCATTTTCTGGATCATTTTTAGGTAAGTAAAAGAGAAAGAAAAAAAGTGGCTTGTTTCTTGATAGTATAAATCACATAACAATAAGTTAGCATGCATTGAAATCATCAATAGAAAGTAATTTTTTAAAACATAATTACTAACAATAACAATGAAGGGCACAATCATTTCTGGTTAAAAATAAAGACAACCATTTGATTTTTTTTTTTTTTTTTTTTGTGTGTGATGAATGATTTCCCATTGCAACACACACACACACACCCCTATTTTTACTCACATTTTTCTAATAAAATTTGCAATTGATCTAATTCTGTATTTGTGTCAAGAAAACACAAATATCAGATTTCTTATTACAAGCTCATGTTTAAATAAAGTTTTCGGGAGAATCTTTCTTTCTTTCTTTTTTAACATAAAAAGATATCCACAGCTGAAACAATAGCAATAATTAAATAAAATGAAGTTTATGTCACACCCTATGTATCTGTGGCACTTCTTTCAATTTGGCATTTTGTTTGTCACTGTTTCTTCTAGGTAAATATACAGGTAGCCCATACTAACTTTATATAAAGCATCTTTCCAAAATGGAGAATTTTCAATAGTGTCAATAGTGAAACAATCAAAATCATGCTCATTTAATTCATCATATTTAAATGAAATTTAGAGTTCAAATAAAATTAAACAGAAAGCTTCAGGATGAAGGAAAAAGCTGAGAAGCCAGTGTCCATTTATTTCTGTTTTCAGATAATTGATTTTTGTTTATTTACTCTTTAAACAATTAATTTCTTTGGTTTAGAATGGTTTCTTATTTATTTAAGAGAATATACCATTCCTCACTTTGGCATTCATACTCCAAGGGGCACCATCTGGCAGGAGCTTCACCACGGAAACTTCCTAATCCTAACCATTTTTTCGAGGGGGTAGTCATCTGTTCATTTGTGTCCTTGCAAACCAATTCACTTTTTCCTTCAAAAAACAACAACAATAACAACCCAAGACAAAAAAGATCCCTTCAGCTGGATTGCTGATCTACCAACATGTGATGTTAAGAGAAAGCAAAACTTGAAGATCATGCTGTGCCTTAAGAAAAGGAAGTATACTCCCTTAAGAAAATCATACACTACTGTCAGGAAACAAAGAAGAGCTTTTGCTATTTTTTAAAGGAGGCAAATAGGAGGGGATAGGGGGCACAGCTATGCATTCTACTCTCTAGTCTCTTCTATGAAGAGAAGAAAATGTGTGTGATATTGCAAGTGATTATATATATTTAAATCTCATGCTTGTTGGCATTTACACCCACACTTTTAGTCCATAGTATTTAATTTCTGTCCAAAAGCCTTTGTTGAAAATCACTTTGTTGGTAACCATACCCTGAAGCAAATTAGTTTATCCTTAACTGTATGTAGACTGGAATGTTAAAATACAGGTATTTGAACTCATTGCAACAAAGTTTTTCAAAATTTAGTTGCTAAAAAAAAGCTATTTAAAGTGTTGTGTTTTTTTAATGCTTATAAAATGTACACTATCTTCTCTTTTAGATGCATTCACTAATCACTAATCAGAGCTATGTTATTCTTACATTGAGAACCTCTGCTAGCCCAAGAACCTGGGATACTACATCCACTTCCTCTCCCCAAGAGGCCCATCTGTTTTGTACATGGGATGTCATCCCATTTCATTTTATTGCTACTTTTCTGGGTAAGCATTTACCATTGCATAATATAGAATGATGCTTCAGTTCTGGTTTATTTCTAAGGTAAGTAACAAGGAAAGGAAAGCTGTGGCTTGTGAAAAGACCTGTTTCTTGATACTATAAATAGGATAATCATCAGTTAGCATGCATTGAAATCATCAGTACAAAGTAAATTTTTTTTACTTATAATTACTAAAATGATGGGCATGATCATTTCTGGTTAAAAATAAAGACAACTGGGAGAGGATTCTGGAAAGATTAGAGTAGATTGGTAAATTTCAAGCTTTCACTATTTCCCCCACAAATAGAACACATTTGTACCTCACAGTTAAACATAGACTGATGAAAAATCAAAAAGACTTGGGGCAGAACAGGGGTCCTCCTGTCCTGGCACAACTCCAGAAACTTTAAAGAAAGATCCAGGGCTGGGGATTAATCTGTCAGTAGTGCAAACGCCTCTGGGCTAGCTCCACAGAAACCTCAATAGGGACTCCTCTAGATAGATGGGTGTGACTGGAGCCTCAGCAGGAAGTACAGAGACTTTCACTTCCTGGATTGTTTGTGGAGTCCAGGTCTGAGTCCCAGAAAACGAGTGAACCTCAGGTAATTCAGAACTCCAGACCCAGCTGTGCTGCTGAGATGCAGCTCTGGGTAAGGAGGAACCAGCACTCAATGAATGCAGAAGTAGCTGGGCAGGGACACTGCTGGCTGCAGGCACTTGCAGGAGGATGGAACTCTTATTTTGGGGCTCCTGGTTAGAGTGAAGAGCTGAAGGAAAGCTTGAGGCATTATTTCCCCTTTACCCCACAATTAGAGGTACTTATACTAATATCTCTTATTTTTTAAAAAATGAATTGGCAAAGAAAGTGCCCCACCACTGAAACATACTATGGGAATAGCAAAAATGGGGGTCCATCTTCAGAGGAGGACACTTTAGTATGTAAAAAAAGCTTCTACCCCAAAGAGAATGTGAAATGGCTTCCTGCTCAGAGAGAATGCATAGAACACAAAAAAGAGTTTAAAAATCAAATGAGAGACATTGAGGAAAACCTAAAAACAATAAAAACCAAAAACCATCCAAGAAAAACAAGAAGACTATGAAAATACAGTTAACCAACTAGTAAAGGAGGTACAGAGTCTCAAAGATGAAAATAATTCTTTGAAAATTAGAATTGGGCAAGAGAAAGCCAGTGAAGCTAGGAGAGACCATGAAATAACAAAACACATTATAAAGAATGAGAAAATTGAACAGAAGGTGAAATATCTTATAAGAAAAATGACAGATTGGAGAGCAAATAAAGAAGAGAAAATATATGAATAATTGGACTGCTAGAAAGTTGTGGTCAAAAAGACAATGCTGACACAAAAAGACAATGCAGGAAATAATTCAAGAAAATTGTCCTGGAGTGATAGAACATGAGGGGAAAGTAGAAATAGAAAAAATTCACTGATTACCACCTCAAAGAGATCCTTTGTGGAAACACACAGGGATATTATTGCCAAATTTTGAAATCTCCAGGTCAAAGCTAACATTTTGCAAAAAACAAGGAAAAACAATTTAAATACACTGGAGCTACAATTAGAAATGTGCAAGACTTATCAGCAGCTACAATAAAAGATCACAAGTCCTGGAATCACACTACTGACAAGTAAAGAAGCATATGGCCAAAACTATCGTATCCAGAAAAAATATCTCCAATTTTGAAAGAAAAAAATGAAGCTTCAATAGACTTGCAGAGTTTCAGGAAT
Organism: Myrmecobius fasciatus; assembly: GCA_023553655.1. Classification (NCBI taxonomy): domain Eukaryota; kingdom Metazoa; phylum Chordata; class Mammalia; order Dasyuromorphia; family Myrmecobiidae; genus Myrmecobius; species Myrmecobius fasciatus. Next base: position 201,894 of record JAJPUD010001432.1, on the reverse strand, counting down.
TTCTAGCAACCAAATCTGAACTTAATAGAAAATTTAACATATAAGAGCCATCATCAAAATCAGTTTCAAGGAACTCAACATGGACAAATTGTTTATGTTTTTTTTACATGGGAAATTATAGCATATATTTAAGATTGACATCATCAGTAGGACAGTTCAAAGGAAAAATGGGGCAGAATTAAGGCAAAAATACTAATTATGACATACAAATGAGGTATAGAAGAATAGACACAAAGGCATTAGAGGAGGGAGGAGGATTCATAGTTCTGAAAACCTATTCATATCAGGAATAGGTTCAATAAGTAACACTACACATATATCACAAAGTACCCTTCGTGATAGCATCCTCCAAAATCTATAAAGAAATTAGAGGGGAAGAATGGGTGGATGGAGAAGAAAACAAGGGAAAGATCCTTGGGTGGGAAGATGTTAAGTAATAGCAAGGCAAGTTTGGAGCAGAATTTAATTAAAGAATCAACAGGGATAGGAAAAATGTATGTGTATGTGTGAGTGAGTGTGTATGTATATATCTACATGTATGTATTTATCTACATATATATAAATAAATATATCTTTTCTTAACTGTAGCTTGCTTGGGGAAGGGATGAGGATAATAGGGAGGAGAGAATAAATTAAATAATGTATACAGCAGAGAACCAAAGAACAATTTACAAGGAAGTAAAGAAATGGTCATTCATGAATCTAATTTCTTCTAATATATATACTTTCTTGATCTGTTAATTTGTTTTATATTTGAACCCTTCCTAATGTTCTGCTGGGTACATGAGAGTATTGTCTTTTGTTTTGCTTTATTTTGCATTGTATTGTTTTTCTCTTGTTTTCTTACTCTGTTTTTTTTTCAAATAAAAAAAGATAACTAATTTTGGCTTCATTCATCCATTCATTTATATTTTTGTAAATATTCATCATATTCATCCATGTTCACACCTGGACACATCTAACTTCCGATGAATTTTCCTTTAATTTTTTTTTCTTCTTTTATTGCTAAAGCCAATATTTCTGGTACAATATTGAATAATACTGGTGATAATGGATATCCTTGTTTCCCCCCGATCTTATTGGGAAAGCCTCTAGTTTATCTCCACTATATATAATGCTTGCTGATAGTTTTAGATAGATGTTCCTTTTCATTTTAATGAAAACTCCATTTATTTCTATGTTCTCTAGGTGTTTGTTTTTTTAAACAGGAATGGATGCTGTATTTTGTCAAAAGCTTTTTCTGCATCTATTGAGATAACCATATGATTTCTGTTAATTTTTTTACTGGTATAATCAATTATGTCTGATAGCTTTAACATTGAACCAATCCTGCATTCCTCATATAAATTCCACATGGTCATAGTGTATTATCCTAGTAATAAATTGCTATAATCTCTTTGCTAATATTATAGTTATTTTTTACATGAAATTCATTAAAGAAATTAGTCTATAATTTACTTATTCTGTTTTTTAATCTTCCTAGTTTAGGTATCAGCATTATATTTGTGAGATAAAATGGCATAAAACTTTCTTCATCTATTTTTCCAAAATAATTATTCTTTAAATCTTTAATAGAATTCACTTGTAAATCCATCTGGATCTGGAAATTTTTTCCTAGAAAGTTCATTGATGGCTTGTTCAATTTCTTTTTCTAAAATGGGGCTAATTGGGGCAGAGCCAAGATGGCGAACTGCGGACAGCTTTCTCTGTGAACTCCCTCCGACATTCCCCCAACCCAGACAAAGTAAGCCTTAAAACTGGTTTCTGAGTGAGGTCCTCGCCAAGCATTTGGACTACAACGCACTTCTATAAAAGATCTACCTTGAAAGAACTCCGGAGAAGGTTAGCCTCAGGGGAAATCGGCCGCTGGTCGCGATCGGACTCCAGCCGGGGCGGAAGTCAGGGCTGCGATAGAGGGGCGGATTTTGGGCACCCAGGAAGCCCCTGGGAGACGCCTGGGCCACTTTGCTCTGCTTGCGGGCAGG
>JAJPUD010001432.1:154760-194909 GCA_023553655.1 Myrmecobius fasciatus | reverse complement strand
TTCTTCTTCTTCTTCTTCTTCTTCTTCTTCTTCTTCTTCTTCTTCTTCTCCTTCTCCTCCTTCTTCTTTGGCAATTGGGGTTAAGTGGCTTGCCCAGGGTCACACAGCGAGGAAGTGTTAAGTGTCCAAGATCAGTTTTGAACTCCACTCCTCCTGACTTCAGGGCTGGTGTTCTATACACTCTTCCATCTAGCTGCCCCTCTTTTTTATTTTTTAAAATCAAATTAACCAAAGATTGATCTATTTTATTGGCTTTTTCATAAAACAAACTTTTAGTTTTATTCATTTGTTTGATACTTTTCTTATTTCCAATTGTGTTAATATCTTCTTTAATTTTCAGAGTTTCTAATTTGATATTTAATTGGGGATTTTTTATTTGTTTTATTTTATTTGCATACCCAGTCCATTGATTTGTTCTTTTTCTATTTTATTGATGTAAGCATTTAGAGATAGAAAAATTTCCCTAAGTACTGCTTTGACTGCATCCCATTAATTTTGATATGTTATCTCATAATTGTAATTTCCTTTTATGAAATTATTTATTGTTTCTTTGATTTTTGTATTTGATTCACTCATGCTTTAGAATTATTTACTTTCCAATTGATTTTTAATCTATCCATGCCATTTATAAAATGCAATTTTTATTTTATTATGATATAAAAAGGATGTATTTAATATTTCTGTCTTTTTGCATTTGATTGTGAGATTTTTGTGGCCTAATACATGGTCAATTTTTTGAGTATGTGTCATATGCTTCTGAGAAAAGTTGTATTCCTTCCATTCCCCCTTCATTTTTTTCCCAGAGTTCTATTATATCTAACTTTTCTAAAATTCTATTCAACTCCTTAACTTCTTGTTTGTTTATTTTGTGGTTAGATCTATTTTTGAGATGGGGATGTTGTGTATAGTTTTGTTATCTATTTCTTTCTATAACTCACTTAACTTATCTAAGAATGTGGTGCATATGTGTTTATTATTATTATTACTTCATTGTCTACGGTATCTTTTAGCAAGATGTAATTTTCTCTCCTTTCTTTTATTAGATCTGTTTTTGCTTTTGCTTTTTCTAATTTCAGTATAGCTACCCCTGCTTTTTTTTTTTAAACTTCACCTGAAGCATAATATATTCCGCTCCAGTCTTTTGCCTTTACTTTGTGTATGTTTCTCTGTTTCAAATGTGTTTCTTGTAAACAATGTATTGTAGGATTCTGGTTTTTAATGCACTGTGCTATCTGCTTCTGTTTTATGGGAGTGTTCATCCCATTCACATTCATAGTTATTATAACTAACTGTATATTTCCCTCTTCCCTATTTCCCCCTGTTTATACTTTTCTCTCTCTTTTTAACTTGTCCCTCCTCACAAGTGTTTTACTTCTGATCACCACCTCTCTCAATCTGCCCTCCCTTCCATCACTCCCCCTTCCTTTTCTTTCCCCTTTTCCCTCCTACTCTGCCCTCCCTTATGCCCTCCTTTCCACCCACCACCCTCTATTTATTTTCCTTTCCCCTCCTACATCTCTATACAGTAAGATAAATTTCTATAATCAGTTGAGTGTGTATGTTATTTTCTCTTTGAGTCAAATTCAATGAGAATAAGGTTCAAACATTGCTCACTCCTCCTCCCTTCTTTCCCCCAACTATAATAGATGTTTTGCATTTCTTCATGTATTGTAATTTACCCCATTCTGCTTCCCCTTTTCCTCTTCTCCTAGTACAATCCTTTTATCACCTTTTAATTGTTCTATATCATCACATCAGAATCAACTTATAATCACACTCTCCATCTATGTTAACTCCATCTAACATCTTTTAAAAGCTTGATTTAATGTTTTTGGGAATCTAGGGAGACTTCAAGAGACTTCCTGGCTTCTCTCCATCATCTTCACTTCATCCCACCTCTAGCAAACTCTTATACTCTTCTTTCCCCCTTTCCCCAGAACCCCAGGGACAAATGTTTTATTTTTTAATTTTTAGGTCTTGTCAAAAGATAAGAAGTGGAAAGTTACTCAATACACATTATATCAGTATTGATATCAGGAAAATATATGTATGGGTACATGTTTGTGCACATATATGGATATATTTTTAAATGTGTATATATTTGTAAGTATATATATGTATGTATATATGCATTTATAAAATTTTGAAAACATTCTACTAACAAAGTTGTTAAACATCCTTAGCCTTTCATCTGAAGACTCTATTTCTAGGCATACTTCAAGGAAATCAAAGAAAAGAAGGTCCCATATACAGCAAAATATTCAAAACAGGCCTTTTTGTAGTTGCAAAAAAACAAAACAAAACAAAACAAAACCTGGTAACAAAATAGATTACCATAGATTGCATAGATTGGGGAATAGCTAAACAAATTATACTACATGGTTGTAATAGAATATTATTACATTGTACGAAAAGAGAAGTTTGACAATGTAGAGAATTATGAGAAGACTTATATGCAAAGTGAACTAAGCAGACTCAAAAAAATGACATAGACAATGACTATAGAAAAATATAAAATGTAAAGAACAAATACAAAATAGAAACAATTCTTTATAATTATAATAACCAAATTTAATCCCCCAAAAGAGAAGAGAAAATGTGCTTCACGCCCTTCTTTGAAGCTTTTGGAAACCATGAATGTGTAGTTCTATATGGTGTCTAAATCCAATCACATGTTGGTTGTTTTTTTTTTTTTTAATTAAAGCTTTTTATATGTATGGGTAGTTCCCCAACCTTGATCTTTACAAAGCTTTCCATTACAAATTTTACCCCCAGTCCCCTCCCCTCCCCTAGATGGCAGGAAGTCCACTACATGTTAATAATGTTGAAATGCTTGAGAAGTTATGCAAGAAAAATCCTATCTACAAGAAAAAAAAAGAATCAGAGAAAGGCAACACAATGTAAGCAAATGTCAATAGAGATCATGAAAATGTTACGTTGTGGTCCATATTTCATTTCCCTCTCTCTGGGTGTATATGGTTTTCTTCAGTGAACAATTGGAACTGGTTTGAGACAATTCTTTGTTGCAGAGAGCCATGTCCATCAGAATTGATCATCATGTAATACTGTTGTTGCTGTGTATGATGACCTCCTGGTTCTGCTCGTTTCACTCAGCATCAGTTCATACAAGTCCCTTCAGCTCTCTCTGAAATCATCCTGCTGGTCGTTTCTTACAGAGCAATAATATTCCATAACATTCATATACCATAATTTATTCAGCCACTCTCCAATTGACGGGCATCCCTTCAGTTTCCAGTTTCTAGCCACTACAAAAAGGGCTGCCACAAACATTCTTGCACAGGTGGGTCCCTTTCCCTCCTCTAAGATCTCTTTGGGATATAGGCCCAGTAGAAACACTGCTGGGTCAAAGGGTATGCACAGTTTGACAACTTTTTGAGCATAGCTCCAAATTGCTCTCTAGAATGGTTGGATCCGTTCACAGTTCCACCATGTTGATTGTTTTTGATGATTTATTGTTGTTGTTGTTATCCCTTGTTAAAAAGGATAGTTACCTGAATGGGGAAGATTTATTGAGATATAGATTATGAAAAGATATAATAATATTTTAAGAGAAAAAATATATAAAACTGACTTTAAAAAGAAATTTGCATTTTTAATCATTTTGATAATTGATTCAGTTTTCTATTTTATTTTGTTACTTTAGATCTAGCCCTTTTCAATGATCTTTGTTATAAATTGGTAAAATGAGTATAATAATGCCTACCAAATAAATTATTTTGAAGAACCTAAAGTTAAGTATCATGAAGCAGTCTGAAGGATATTGATACATAGATGCTAAATAGCATTAAGTGAATTTTCTTTATTGTGGCAATACAAAATAAGTATGTCCAAATTCATAAGGTTATTTATCATCAAATTATATTTCCCACCATATTTGCTCTATGTGCTCTATTAAACAAGTTGTAAAATAATTAAGGCAAACTTACTTTTTATGAAAATCAATTATATTACACACTTTCCTAGGAATTATCAAAATTCAATAACAAAATAAAGAGAAAATGGAGAAGAAATATAGACTGTGTGGTTCACAACAGGAAGCAAACTATGTAGATTTAATTCATTTTGGTGTTTTGGGATGATACTTTCCCTCTTTTCTTCTGTATCCTTTATATAGCCCAGACCTTTTTCAGTTTCACTCATCATTCTGAAATACTTAAATCCTGACATTTATCTTTGGGTCTCTCTTCAATAATTACTTCAATGTTTCAAAGGTTTGTGATTTAATTAGTTTCATTATTCTCTACATCAACACAAATCAACATATTTACAGGGGGGAAGCCAACATTTATTTGCCACTTTATTTTTTGTTTGTTTTTTAATTTTTATTATTTTTATTTTAACAGTATTTTATTTTTCCACACATATGCAAAGATAATTTTCATCATTCACCTCTGCAAAAACTTATGTTCCAAATTTTTCTCCCTCTCCTCCCTCCCCAAGACAGTGAACAACCCAATATAGGTTAAACATGTACAATTCTTCTAAACAAATTTCCATAGTCATCATGCTGCACAAAAAAATCAGAACAAGAGGGAAAAAAACACAAGAAAAAAAACAAGCAAATAAACCACAAAAGTGAAAACACTATGCTATGATGCATATTCAGTCTCCATAGTTCTTTTTCTGGATGTGGATGGCACTTTCCATTGCAAGTCTATTGGAATTGCTTTGAATCTCCTCATTATTGAAAAGAGATAAGTCCCTCACAGTTGATTATCACATAAATTTATTGTTACTGTGTATAATGATCTCTTAGTTCTGTTAACTTCACTTAGTATCAGTTCATATAAATCTTTCCAGGCTTTTCTGATATCAGCCTGCTCATTATTTCTTATAGAAACTCTGAAGAGTTTTTCACACAATCATAAATGAGAGAAGCAAAATAAAGGCAATTAAAGTATATCCTCCAGTTTGGTCATAAATCTTGGTACAATGCAAAAAATATTGGATTGGGGAAAAGATGACCTCAAGTCTTCTGCCAGGTTTGTTTCCAAAGCAGGTATGTCACCTTGAGAAAAGAATTACTCTTTCTCCGTCTCAGTTTTCTTTATGTGGAAAATGAAGAGTTTGGACTAATTCATTTCTAAAGTCCTTTCTGGTTCTAATATTTTATGATTACATTCTTTCTCCACTTCATTAATTATATTTTTGTAGCATCTACTAACTAGTATTCTATAATTCTAAAAGAATTTACGAGCCTAACAAAATACAAAGAATCTGACCTCCCATTAATTTTCTTAAATTTCAAAGGTCAATCCAGGTCACAAAAGTAAATACTTCAAAGTTAAAATGAGCCACTGACCATCCTAGAAAAATACAAAAAAAAAAAAAAAAGGCTAATCAAGGAAAGAAAGTTAAGCATAAGTTTATTTTAATTTTCATTTGGTATTAGCTACTGTTTTGTCCAGCCCAGTAGTTTGATTTCCAATTGAATGTCAGTAAAATGTCCTTTAATTTATCTTACTTTGATATAACTGGAACAGGCATTCTCTTCACCAATAAAAAAAAAAAAAAACACCCCCTCTTCTAATCTCCAACTCACTGTGATGCCGGTGATGAGTTTCAATAGTTTTGTGAACAGTGAAAAAGTTGGCAGGTGTTACTAAGGTGGAAAGACTGAGAGTATTGGCCCAGTGTTAGACCAACATATTGTTCCAGAACCCATTTAGCTAAATGTGTAGAATTTAGTACATTGCTAGATGAGCTTTGTGAAATTATACCTTTGGGTTCTTGTATTTATAAGTAACTTTTGAAATAGACACACTATTGAATTAAATACAACCATCACCACCATCACCACCAAAACAACCTAATGACTAGTTTTTCATATTCTATACCCAAATACCAAACACCAATCACTGTAATCAGCAAGTTTTCTTCAATAATATTCCTGGTTGCCTATGAAGCTTCTATGTTCCTAGATGTACAAGTGAGTCCAAATGACTTGTTTGAATGTTTAGTAGAATGAATCCCTAGACATTATATCTGATCAGAGCCCTCCTGCTTCAAAGGTTCAGTCTTACCCTTTCTTCCTTCTTTCACCTTCTAGAAGTACAGTTATTTCTGCTACATCATGATTTTCCCCTTCATGGTTTTGATATATTGTGAGTCACCATAAGAAATTAAATGAGAATTTGGGGAGAGTTTTGTGGATGTCACAGAGGATAGGCAAAGGTCAACAGACAACAGAGAAAACATTTAAAAACTCAAAAATGCATAAATATATGTAGAGTATTGTATAATATCGACATATTTTATCTGTTAATGCCATACTAATTCAGACTTCTTCTCTGGTACAAAGGGAGAGACAAAAACTTTTGCCCAAATTTTTCAGATGAGATGGAGGAAAGGGGGCCATGCCCCCAATCCCTGTAGTGTAGAAGGGTAAACTGTAACAGTGTGTCCCAAAGGATCTAACATAAGAAATTATAAGATGCCATAGATTTATAGCTGGAAAATAATTTAAAAATCAAGTACTCTCCCTCATTTTACAAGCAAAGATATTTGAGGTCCAGAAGGTTAAGTTATATATCTAAGACTATGCAGATATCTAACAAAAGAGCTGAGGTTCAAATTCAGGTCCTGATTCCAAATTCAGTTCTTTTTTCAATAACATATAGCTTCCCAAGTAAATTCAAAACAAAACAAAAAATTTGGAGTTCTAAAATTACTCTATTCTCATTCAGATTAACTTCATTAGGAGCCTAAAGTGCATTCCAGTCCACACACATAGGACAGTTCAAGGAATCTTAAAATATTTCAGATAAGCTGAGTGTACAGGTGGTTTCAGAGAACATTTCATAACTCTATAATATTATTTAACATGATTACTCCTCATCATATGTTTACTGAAAATATGAGATGGATATAGAGAAGATAAGTTTACCATTCCAAGAAATGAAAGACAGTGGCTGGGTGGTGCGATGAACTAGAACTGGAGTCAGAAAGATCTGAGTGCAAATCCTGCTGTATAATCCTAGTTATTTCCCTTAATCTATGTCTGCCTCAGTTTCTTCATCTTTAAAATGATGTTACTAATAACAATTACCTGTCAAAATTGTTGTAAGGATAAAATGAGATAATAGTTTCAAAATACTTTATAAACTCTTAAAACACTATGTAAATGTCAGCTATTAGTAATTTATCTGTAATAATATGGGATTTAGAAAGAGATCAGAAAAAAGGGAAAAGGATTCACATATATAAAAATATTTGTAGCAGCTCTTTTTGTAGGGGCAAAGAATTGGAAACTGAGTGAATGTCCATTAATTAGGGAGTGGATGAAGAATTTGTAGTACACGAATGTAATAGAACACTATTGTGCTATAAGAAATGATGAGCAGATGGAGTTCAGGAGAAAACAAAAAGACTTACTTTAACTGATGTTGAATGAAGTTAGCAGAACCTGGAGAACATTATACATAGTAACGGCAGCATTGTGCAATGATCAACTATAATAGACTTAGTTCTTCTTCACAATACTATAATCCAAAAAGACTAATGATGGAAAATGCTATTCATATCCAGAGAAAGAACTATACAGTCTTAATATAGGTCAAGACACACTATTTTCATGTTTTTTTCCTTTCTTGTGAATTTTTCATTTTGTTCTGATTGTTCTTTCATAACATAACTAATATGGAAATATGATTAATATAATTGTAAATGTATAACCTATATCAGATTGCTTGCTATCTTTGGGAGGAGGAAGGGAGGAAAGGAGAGAAAGAGAGGGAGACAAATTTGGAATTCAAAACTTTATAAATGTGAATGTTGAAAACTATCTTTCCATGTAATTGGAGAAAAAAGGTAATGGAAAAAAATAACATGGTCTTTACTCAATAATAGTGCACCCCATTTTTCAAATGAATTGAATCCTGTAAAATCTAGAATGTGCTTTTCTTAGCATTTCCCCCTTAATTTTAAAATCAGATATGTTTGGACTTGCATGTTTCTGAATCATTTGCATTTTATTCATCAAAATGCTGTTTAGTAAGCTATTTGATATCCAAGAATCCCTAGGATCCTTCTGATAATCTTTTCAAAGCTTTTTCCCTTTTCTTGAAATAAAAAGATTCTCATTGCTTTTTTTATTTCCCATTTCCCCTTCCTCTAACTTTACTAGCTCCAGAGAAAAATAAAAAACCCCACATGGCTTAAACAGACTCAAAAGTCAGGAACTCTCTGAAATCTGAAGAGATTCTGCATTTGCAAAACTCACTCTATCATCATCCATAAGCATCATGTGAAATGCAATGATTCTATACTTAGAGCATTATAAATACATTCCTAAATAAACCTTCACATAAACGATTCTTTTCTGGAAACAGTTATGTATAAGTAAAAACCATATTTTCCCCTCAAGTAAAAATAGTATATTCAAAATGTGTCTAAATTCTATATGTGCATATTTATAGTATGTAATAGTGAACAAAATCTTTTCATTTTATATGTAGACAATTTCCAAGGTATAGGGTGATTTTACCAAAGGAAAAAGGAAATAAATAATATTTTGGAGATAGGAAATTATATGACATGTAGAAACTATTTTCTGGGCTTCCATTTGGGTATTTAAAATATAAAATGGTAGCTAGCCAGAGTTAAAATATATTAAATTGGGCTTCATCTATCACCTACAGGACCATGTTCTCATTCCTGTTTTTCAACTGACCTAGACTGACTGGGACTCAGCTATTCTGTCTGAAATTGGGGCATCTTTATTACTAAGTAGGGGCATAGTTTGTGAAATCTGCAATTTAGAATATTCGGGTGAACTATGAAAGTGAGCTTCTTTTTTTTAAAAGGAAGCGTTACAGTTAATTCTCTTCATCATTTTTGTTTTTAATAGTGCTTGACACCCTCAGTGCTATACCATGCTTTCACATTATTTTCTCTTGCAAGTATTCCTCAGCTTTCAGCTCCTACTGTTCCCCCTGTTCAGTCAGCTAATTAAACACATAAACCTGTGAGGAAGCGACTGTTAAATCCATCCAGCTTAAAAAGATGATTTCTCAATAGGCCTAATAGCAAATGTGTTTGAGGTACATGGTTGAAACCTCCTCATGGAAAAATACATTTGCTCATAAGATGCCACTTGATCTCTATGATTGTCTCAAATTAGACACCAGTATTTGATCATTCACCATAAACATCTGTGGGAGGAAAACTTTGACTTTAATGAATGTTCTAAATAAGCCTTCAACAAATATTGGACCTTTAAAAGGTGTGTGAATCAATATGTAGTGGACATTAACCTTGCTCAGATAAACCCTAATAGAAACATTCTTTTCAAATCATTTTATGGTATAAAAATGCTTTTTCTCCCTTTCTCTCTAGATAATCACTTAGTTTCACATATTAATTTTGTCTTTATCAACTAAGACATATCAACTATGTATTTCTTGACTATGTGACTTAAATCAGTTTATCTGTTTTCAATTGAAGTAGAATCAATCTGTAAGGAATATCTATCATCCACTATAAATATAATCAATTAGTCCTGGTAAATATTCTTTTAAAATTTTTATTGAGCATGTTGAAAATAGCTTTTCATTTCAAGAAATAGTATGATGCAAACCATAGTAAACTAAATGCTATTTGATTCATCACTGATAAATAATTGAATAAAGAGAAGGGCTAGGTAAATGGTGTGGAAAAAATATGCTGCATCACTCTTATCAAAATGATAGTTATTTCAAAAATGAACATGGTTTCTTATAAATAGTGCAATCACTGTTTAACTTTTATTTCAGAAAAATGTATGTAATCTACACATCACACACACACACACACACACACACACTCCACTACTACTACCACCATTGCCACCACACCCAGAAAGTCAGACATGTGCCTTACCCATCAGAAGATTTGTTAATATATTTTTTCTTTAATTGCATTGTTTTGATCAGGGGGTAATATAATTAATATTAAACTTCATTTGTCTATATCAAAGCATAGTTACACACAGCCATGTTTTTTTAAAGAATCCAATTTCTATCAATACATTCTAATTCTTTGCAATATTACTGACCATAACACAACTATGAAATTTATTATCGAGAGTAATAAGTATACAGCACAGTGTTTTGCATCCTTTGAACACCATAAGTCTAAATACTTTTTCTGAACAGTGCATCTTGTGAAATATATCCAAGTGCTTTTTGGCAAGCTATTAGATTTTAAATTTATTCTCTTCTTTTCTTAGGGTTACCTAAGAAATTGTTAGGGAATTTCAACTGCCCCTTTAAAGTTGATCCTTTTCTATTTCTAAGGTTTGGGGTTTTTTGTTTGTTTTGTTTTAAGATATAGAATAACTATGTGATATCATGCTACCATGAAGAATATGTATTAATCAGATCATTATCAATTAATGTTAGTTGAATTCTCATAGTGCTTTCTATGTATGGCATGATCACCACCCTCTGAGACTGTACCAATTTCCTCTAGGAATGACTATGTATTGATGAAATTGCTCTCCATGGATATACATTCTGGTACAATAATAAAGAAATAATGATAACCCAGTTGTTTTATAAGAAATTTCTCTGTTTCATAAGAAATTTTATAAGAAATCTCACTGTTAAATATGTTTTAACTGTGGATTTAGACTGATTTTAAATGATCATAAGGTTTTTCTGGTTCTGTTCCTGGGCTCATTACCTAATACAATTTAAGATGGAAGTGTGACCCTGATAGAGTCTGATAATAGAAACCCAATGTTCTTAAGTATGCCTTCAGAGATTATTCCATTCAGTTCATCAAGGATTCTGCAGGCTTAACCCTTAATATAGTTGAAAAGGAACTGAATTCCTGAGCAAGAAACTGTGAAAATTGGGTCCTCCCTGTTACATGCCTCTGGTACCAACTATCTATGATCTGAGGCAAATCACTTATTCATCCTGGGCCTCAGTTTCCTCATCTGTAGAAGGACTGGATTAGCTAGATGGCCTCTGAGATGCCCTCCAACCCTAGATCTATCATCACATGACTTCATAAACTGCTATTACCAGAGTAGGAGATGTTTTATGGCTCAATGCCAGGAAGTGAGAAGCAAGGCAAGAAGCTAAAAATCTAGTGAATAATGATGTTTGAGCTTTGAGGCATCTCAAGAAAAAATTCACTCCAGATCTCACAATATTGTAAAGAAGCTTTTTGAGCAGAACCCCTCCTGGGAATCAACTTCAGGAATATAATGCACTGTGTGACTCCTGGAGTTAAACTCAACCCACTTCCCCATTATACTCTCCTGCCTAGTTCCATTGTAGTTCTAATTCCAAATTACTTACATTTACATTTGTTAACAGAAAACTTCTAATTTTCTAAATTCTCAGCAATTTAGCAACCATTAGACACTATTCAGGTGTGAGTTAATTCCAAAGTCTAGTTATTACTATCATAGAGTCAAAGGAAGATAGACAGAAAGATAGACAGACAGACAGGCAGGCAGGCAGACAGACAGACAGATAGATGAGGAGGTAGGTTGATTGATTGATATGTAGGTAAGCAGATTGATAAGCAGATGATGGATAGATAAGAGAGAGAGAGAGAGAGAGAGAGAGAGAGAGAGAGAGAGAGAGAGAGGCAGGTAGATAGATAGATAGAAGGAAGAATGAATGGATGGATGGATGGATGGGTGGATGGATAGATAGATAGACAGACAGATAGATACATAGGTAGATAGGTTAGTAAGTTAGTAGATAGATAAGAGAGAGATAGACATTCCTTTTGCAAGCATCTTGCTTTAGGAAAACTTATAGAAATTGAAATGTAAAGTATTATAATAAATCATTATTTGCATTACAAAAAGATATTTTATTTTATGAGATACTCATTATGTGTTCCCTTAAGAAAATAACATCTCCTAGCATGTTTATTTATTATATTTCTATTTATGCATGGTTTTCTTTCTTTCCTTCTTTCTTTCTTTCTTTCTTTCTTTCTTTCTTTCTTTCTTTCTTTCTTTCTTTTTTTTTTTAAGGAACCAGCATGATTTGGTGGAGAGAGGGCTGGACTAGATGTCAGGAGTTTATTTAAAGTTTCACGTCTGTTGCCTAGCTACTTTGGGCAAGTCATCTTTTCAAACCTTGATTTTATTATCTGTAAAATGAGGGAATAGAGCTAGATGAGTTCTAAGATATATCTAGCTATAAAATCTTTCAAGTTTAGACTTGGAAGGGACTTTAAAAATCATTTGATTCCACCCCTTCATTTTATTTTTTATTTTTAACAATGAAATCCTATTTATTGAAGTCAATAGCAAAACAGAAATTAGAGAAAAATGCATATAAGAATATATACCAGACAATACAGAGTGAAGCAGCTATTACATTGGGAGGGAGTAATACAATACCAAGTTAGAGTCCCAGATGTATGTTGGGATGACTGAGGAAACAATCCAAGCTATATAATTTATTATCAAAATAGGAATAATAAATGGGTCAATGAATTCTCTACTCATTCCAAAGACCATAGATACAGAATGAAAACAGATTATGTATTAAAAACAAATAAGATTTATTCATTAAAAGAAAGCAATTAATAAGCATGCAACCTGAAAAAATTTTTCTAATTTCTAATTAGAGGAAAGAATAAAGACTTTCAAAGTTGGAAGGAGAGTAAAGTGCAATTCCCTGAAATAAGAGAAAGTGTCTCATGCTTCCCAAATGTCTGTGAACAATTAAAGGAATATGAACATAATAACTGATCGATCAGTATTCCAACTCTTCATTTTAAAAGGAGAAAACTGAGAATCATAAAGACAAAATAATCTTTTCTTAAATCACATAGGGAGTGAATACCAGAGCCACGCTTGGTTCCATCCAAGTCTACTGACTTCATAGCCAATGATTAATGACAGTAAGGTGTGCCTATGGTATTGACATGGGAAAGCACCTTCAGTTAAAGTGTTTTTTGTTGGTTATTTTTTAAAGCAGACTCATAAGAATAAATGATCCATTGAAACAATTGATGTCCAAAAGGGAAACCTTTTCTTTATTCAGGAGTCTAGTGAACTATTTGATAAAGGAGAAAAAGGCAAAAACACAATTTAACTCAGCAACTCTGAAGGTTTCTACCTCATAAAACTGTGTAGGAAAGGGTATTGACAGAGAAAGAGGGAATAGAATAAGACTAATCCTAAATCTGCTGGAAGTTTTAAATGTTTTCTCTTTATGCATCAATTGCTTGCTCAGGGATAGAAAGAAAAAGAAAAAGAAAAAAGAAAAAAATTCCTTCTGCTATATTAATATGGTCTCTAAGGTAACTAGGAAAACAATCTATTTTCTTGTGAAAATCAACACCACCATAACCACACTCATAGCAGCTCCTTGTGTAAGTGAAAGTGATGAATAGCTTGCTGGAATGGAGTTAAGAAAACCTTAATTCAAATTTCATATTTGACCCTTATTAACAGTTTAATGATGCAGTGGATAGAAAGTACTGTTCCTGGAGTCAGGAGGAACTGAGGTCTAATCTAGCTTCAGTCACTTACTATCGGTGTGACCCTGGACAAATCACTTAATCCCTTGTTTCCCAAAACAACAACAACAACAAAGAAATAAAAATAGTCTAACCTCAGGCAAGTCTCTACTATTCTCAGTTTCTTATCAGTTTATCAGTAAAATTGGAATTAAAAAACCTATCCTACTTAACTCATTAATTTTTCAGAGAAGCAAATGAGATAAGTTATGTAAAATACAGTTTTGTGAATCATCAAGAACTATATAAATGCCAATCATCATTAAAAGTCTTATCTATGCTCACATTTTTAGCATATGGTGTTTCAGATGCTATACAAATCTAGACGCCAAGATGAAATCAATTCTTTTATATTTGAAACAGTTTTCAAATTGCCCAAGAAAGTCAGTGAAGAGGGCAGAAGACAGTCTAAAGTTCATCAAACCAAGGAAGAAAAAGAATAGGAAGCAAATCATGAAGAACTTTGGGGAAGAGGAAGAATTAAATCCTAAGCCTTCTCCTCCAGTTCTAACATGGTATCCTCTCTCATCTTTCCCTTCTTTCTAAGGCTGGGCATTTCTCAAAAGATTAAAGCAACATTAGAGGCCCTTCTAGTTTAAGATATATATTTTGCTCTTCTCCCCCCTTTCCCCCCCAATTTATTTCTGGAATGGATTCTCCGCTACTGTTCTGGAATGAAAAACTTCTAGAGAACATCTCTAGATCACAAAATCATAAATTTAGGACTAGAAAGGACCTTAAAACCCATTGAATCCAACTCTCTCATTTTACAGATGAGGAAAATGATGACTTGTTCAGTAGATGAGTTTCTGAGGCAAGATTTGAACTCAGATCTTTCTGATACCAAATTCAACACTGCCTACTATACCACTTTTCTTTTTTTGGGGGGGGTGTTGGTACATCTCCCCAAAGTGAAACCATGGTTCTATGAGTATGTAGTTGAAATGCTGATGTTCCCCAGGAGAAAGCTACTAATTTTCACACAGCCAATATGGAACTAGAAAGAGAATTGGATCCATTATTTTATTTAAAAATAAATGTGAATCATCTATTTGTTGGCTGAAATATACCACTATTCTACCAACTTCTTAATCTCCACCTTTGGCATCATTATATTTAAAGGGCTTCCATGACTTGGGGGGTGGGGCTCTCTTGCTTTGACTAATTACCCTCTCTAGAACTTCAGATAGATGAAATTTTGTTGCATTGGACCCTGTCAAAATAAGTCCTTGTAAGTACTAGGAAGAGTCTTAAGGGGAGCTACAAGAACCTGCTCAGGTCCAACAAAAGGTTTCAAGGGATTAAAATGCCACAAAGACTCAAATCCTATTATTAGATATGGAAGGGACCTAATTTAGTCCTGCTCACTTATCTTTCACAAGGTCATATGTTCATTAGTAAACAAGAAGGCTTAATACCAAGCTCTCTTGCTCTTTTTATTTTCTCTCCTTCTACTCTTCCTTTTCTCAATAATTCACCTAGATTTTCTTCCTGTTCTTTTGCTTCATTGGTTTGATGCACTTCATATTGTTGTGTGTCCTCCTCACAATATGACTTTCTCAGTTTCTCTCTGAAAGGTTTGACTCATTAACCTTCTGTGACCTCTCCTCTGTATCTGTGTCTGATAATTGGGGTCTTCTGTTATTCTCTAGGGAAAACAAGAAAGCAGAAAAGTCTCCCTTACTCTCTTATCTCTCCTCCAAAATGCATTATCCAGTAATAAGGAACTCTTTTGATTCCTGGGAAGACCCAGTTATTACAATCTCACCTAAATAGCCCCACTTATTGCTTTGCATTCCAGATGCAATAAGATTTCATAACCTCTTTAAAAAATGATTATATATGGAAGGTTCTGGAACATTTCTGATTTATCCTGGGTTCTTTATTTTAATTAAATAGGCTCCTTTTTCTAGATCTGGAACAGTCAAAAAGAACTTAGGCATGAAAAAATATTCAGACAAAAGATCTGAATTCAGGTTCCAGCTCCAGTTTTAGGAGCTATGAGGACCTGGGTACAAATTTTAATTTTATACTTCTGTTTCCTCCTCTGAAAGGCAAGGATAGTAAAGATTTACCTCAGAGTCATAGTGAGGAGAGCATTTTATAAATATAAAGTGAACTATTAATGCAATTTATTAGTGTTATTATTAGTATCCAGACATATGATTTCATCAGCATGGAAATTCCCTGACACCAGTATAGATCAGCACTTCCCTGTAACTTAGGTACAGAGGATGGGGAATAAAAGTATAGATGATCTAACTAGAGTCACAACTAGTATGTATCTGAAGCATGACTTGTATGCAGATCTTTCTGACTTCTGGCCCAAAAATATTTCCACTAGTTCTTATTATTACACCAAGTAGAAATTTAAATCCTATCTTAAATTTAAAGATTTTAAATAAATGTTTCAATAATGTTCTTTTTCCATTGATAGCCATAATAGTGAGTAAAAAAACCAGCCTCAGATATATACATACACATATAGATAAATGTATAAATATGTGTATACATAGATGCAACGTATATGTGTATATGTATGTATATATGTGCATATACATTCATCTGTGTGTATACATCATATGCATTGTATACATGTGCTTAAATTGTAACATGTATAAATAAACACATATATGCCCATGTGTGTATCTTCCCAGTTATGATTTGGAAGGATCTATTTCCATCTCTCTAACTATTGAAATCCTCCCACCTGAAAGAGAGATAAACAGAGGGGGGGAAGAAAGAAAAAGATATATATTCATTATATGCACTTATTTAAATAGATATATAGATGTAGTTAGTTGTGGTTTGCCTTCTTCTGTCTCTATGCATTTGTATCCACCATTATCCAATTTTGGAATGAACTCTTTCCATATCTCTAGTTACTGAAATCATTTCTCACTCTGTTTCCTGGCTGCATTAGAGTGAGGAATGCTGTAAGTCTCTTGGTGGGCAAAAAGATCTCTGGTTTTCATCTCATTACAATGTAACTGTTTTCTGTTTCTGTGTATCTGTTTTTTGTGCTTATAGGTGGAGTTTTCACAATGGAACAGACTATGCTTCCATCTTGTAAGATTTAAAAGATTAGAGGAAAAGACATCCAGTGAAAGTGCCAATAAAGCTCTGAAGAGCAATCTTCAATTCATAACACAACAGTGACTGGTAGACCTGGCAGCTAAGACCCTGTTTTCTGAAACGCCTCATCCATCAGCAATGCCATATTTAGAAGTGAACTTGGTGGGTGTATGTTTGCAGCAACTGCTTTAATTATGAGCTCTCTTACTTTTGGGATTGCAGTGATAGATGGGAAAGTGTGCCCTGGTTCAGAGGAATGATTCGTCTTTATGTTCTTGCCAAATCTTAGTAAATATGCCTTTATAAAAGCTAAAAGAAAAAAAAAAAACACACACACCTCCATTCTCCAGTTTCTTTTAAGTCCCATCAAATTTTCACCCAAATGTCACACTCTATCCATGACACCATCCTTTTTTAAACATCTTATAGACTTTATTTGGGCCCTCATATGTTTATCATATTACACTTATTTGTGCACATACTTCATATGCTCTATAAAATTGTAAACTTCTTGAGAATATGGAATATATGGCTAAGAAATAGAGTAGTGGATCAGTGGAATAGGTTAGGTTCACAGGACAAAATACTCAATGACAATAGTAATCTAGTGTTTGATAAACACGAAGACCCCAGTTTTGGGGATAAAAACTCACTATTTGACAAAAACTACTGGGAAAATTGGAAACTAGTATGGAAGAAACTAGGCATTGACCCACACCTAACACCATATACCAAGATAAGGTCGAAATGTATTCATGATCTAGACATAAAGAATGATATTATAAACAAATTAGAACAATGTAGGATGGTTTACCTCTCAGACCTGTGGAGGGGGAAGGAATTTGTGACCAAAGAAGGACTAGAGATCATCATTAATCACAAAATAGATAAGTTTGACTATATCAAGTTAAAAAGGTTTTGTACAAACAAAATGAATGCAGAAAAGATTAGAAGGAAAGCAATAAACTGGGAAAATATTTTTATATTCAAAGGTTCTGATAAAGGCCTCATTTCTAAAATACATAGAGAATTGACTCAAATATTTAAGAATTCAAGCCACTCTCCAATTGATAAATGGTCAAAAGATATGAACAGACAATTTTCAGATGAAGAAATTGAAACTATTTCCGGTCACATGAAAAGGTGCTCCAAGTCAGTATTGATCAGAGAAATGCAAATTAAGACAACTCTGATATACCACTACACATCTGTCAGATTGGCTAAGATGACAGGAAAAGATAATGACGAATGTTGGAGGGGATGTGGGAACTGATACATTGTTGGTGGAACTGTGAACGGATTCTGAACCATTCTGGAGAGCAATCTGGAACTATGCTCAAAAAATTATCAAACTGTGCATACCCTTTGACCCAGCTGTGTTTCTATTGGGCCTATATTCCCAATGAGATTTTAAAGGAGGGAAAGGGACCCACATGTGCAAAAATGTTTGTGGCAGCCCTTTTGTAGTGGCAAGAAACTGGAAACTGAAAGGATGCCCATCAATTGGAGAATGGCTGAATAAATTATGGTATATGAATGTTATGGAATATTATTGTTCTGTAAGAAACGACCAGCAGGATGATTTCAGAGAGGCCTGGAGAGACTTGCATGAACTGATGCTGAGTGAAATCAGCAAAATCAGGAGAACATTAAACACAACAACAAGACTATACAATGATCAATTCTGATGGACATGGTTCTCTTCAACAATGATGTGATTCAAACCAGTTCCTATTGTTCAGCAATGAAGATAGTCATATACATCCAGAGAGAGGCCTGAGGAAACTGAGTGTGAACCACAACACAGCATTTTAACGTTTTCTGTGAATATTTCCCTGCATTTTGTTTTCCTTATCAGGCTGGTTTTTTTTCCTCTCTCTTTCTTGTGCAGTAAGATAACTGTATAGATATGTATACATATATTGGATTTGTCATATAATTTAACATATTCAGCATATATTAGATTACCTGTCATCTAGGGGTGGGGAGTGGGGGGAAGGAGGGGAAAAGCTTGGAACAAAAAAAAAGTTTTGCAAAGGTCAATGTAGAAAAATCACTCATATGTTTTGTAAATAAAAAGCTTTTAATAAAAAAAGAGAATATGGAATATACCTCTTTTCATTTATATGCTTAGCACATAGTAAGCATTTATAAATGATTGCCAAATTAAACTGAATCCTCCTTAGGTCAGATAACCAAAATGAATTTCATTTATAGAGTCCATTTTTGTCTGCAGATGGAATCTAGAAGCTTCACTTTCTATGATAGCAAGATGTGGCTCCTTTGCGATGAAAAATTCAGAAAATGTGCAGATGTTTTTAGGTCATCCTGTCCAGCAACTTTCCACTAGGCTTATCTTGGAATGGGGGAGGGGGAGAAAATAACATTAAAAAAAGAACCTTCCATTCCCATTTGCAAATTTCATTATAAACTACACACAAATTTGAACTATCTCTTTGTAGTGAAACATTTTCTCAAATTCTATGTATATGGTTTGGAATGGAGCCCAGTGAACTTAAAGAAAAAGTGCCTAATGTAACATGGGAATAGGGAAAATATGGCTCTTTGCAATCTAATGATAGGAGGCAATACCAGTTTTCTGTCTGATCTCCTGGCTGTAGAAAATGTGGAGAAATGAAGCTGTCACTGTTGGTGACAGGGACTGGTAGTCTCTGAGGTTCTCCCTTTCTCTTAAATCATTTTGGGTTCTCTTCTTTTCAGATACCTGTGCTTTTATTAACTCGGGGGTATATATGAAGAGCTTACCTTTAATTTTGCTTTACACTTTGAATTGGTACTAGTGAATCATCTTGAACATTTTACACTGAAAGATGATACCAATATTAAGAATTCATTACCCTCCAAACTTTAAGCACATGTTTTTTTGTTTCTTTGCCAAAAGGCATATGGGTGTCTCCTTTGTGCCAAAGACCAGGATTGTTCTGTTGCTCCAAATATTCTTTGTACATATCTGAAGAAAACAATATATACATATTTTTAATTTAAGTCTGATTTAATTTGGCAACAAACATCAGGAGCAGATTTATTAAATACAACCAAGATTCACCTATACATACAAATAGGTAGCAATTCAGAACTGGCATGGGATAGAACAGGAGCTAGAGCTATTATGTTAACAAGCAACTGAATAAGTTCCCACTGAATATCTCATCCAGATAAGTCATACTTTTGTGGTGTTTATTGCCAAAGATGTAGTTTAAATTGGATTATTCTAGGTAGTCATCATAAATCATTTTTTTAATCCAATGTTCAGGTGAACCACAGTGAGAAAAAGTTGCCTTAAATTGTGTCTTCAACACATCTCCAAATCCAGTATTTCAAATGTTTGCATGCTGTCATTTGACAATGATCCTCTTTTCCTCAAATATCCACTTATAACAAGGTCATAGCCTTCTTTTTTTTTTTAGCAAGTAACATTGTCATGCCAACTCCCCCTCCACAAAAAAGTTGTCTAACTTTCCCATCTTGTCTTTCCATATCTTTAACATTAAAATACACACACACACACAGACACACACACACACCACACACACCCACACACATGACTCTCATGTTCACTTTTCCAACTCTCCAACTCACCAAAAAAAAAAAAAAAGTCAGGAATTAGTTAAATCTTGGAAAGGAAGGTCTGTTCACATCAAAAAGAAACTTTAACTTTTTCCTTTATAAGAGAAATAGCACATGTAAGTTTTTAGTTTGTTCTTATAGGGAGTTCTACTGGGGGAGGATCTGAGGCCAAAAGGAAAGAACTGAGGATCTCCTCTGTTATCAGTTCTGCTTTGACCAAACCTTTGCTCAGTTTATAAGAAGGAGGCTTTTATTCTAAGGGGGGAATAACTTTAAAGCTAGGTTCTTCCATGAAATACATTAGATTTTAGCTGAAGACTCCCCAAACTACACATAGAAAACACTCCAATGACTACTACTTTCAGGGATTGGAGGAAAGACAGGGGATGGGGGTGATTGGTATTGATCTTTTAATAGCACTGTCTTAACATCCATATAACAACCAAAAGTAACTATCCTTAAAAAATAAATACTTGTAAGTAACATAAAGTCAGAAAGCTATCTGGGGAAATATTGAGAGATTAAGTGAAATACCCAGGATTACATAACCAGAATGGGTCAGAAGCAAGATTTAAACTCATATTTTCTTGACCCTCGAGCTGGCTCTTTATTCATTATACCATACTGATTTTCTTTGGCTTTCTACAGTTAAAAATTATTTTGTCTTTTCTTAAATTCTGACCCACAGAAATATTTATCACTTTCCTATTCCAATAGAAATTTGTATTCCATATGAATATTTACATCTGCTTATATTGGAGTTAGTGTACATTTCTAAAGCAAAATTACAGTTTCCATCATTATAAAGATCTCCTGGAGGAGGAAACTCCATCTACCAAAGCAGGTCTGTACTTTCTCTACAATTTTATAGTTTAGAGACCTACCTACAACAATGAGAGGATAAATGACTTATCCAATGTGATAGTATATATATAAAAAAGAAGGATGGTGGCCTGAATCTTCCTAGATTCAAGGACATCTCTCTATATATTGCTATGCAGCCTTTTCCATCAATCAATTAATAAACATTTTTTATGTGCCTACTATGGTCCCAGTACTATGATAAGAGCTGAGGAAACAAAAAGGCAGTCCCTACCTTCAAGGAGCTTACATTCCAATGGGAGAAACAACATATATACAAAGCAAGCCATATACATGGTAAATAGGAAATCATTAACAGAGGAGAGGCACTGAAATTAAGAGGGGATGAGGAAAGCTTCCTATGGAAATTAGAATTTTAGATAAAACTTAAAGGAAGTCAGGAAGTTCAGTAGTCAGAGTGGAGGAAGCACCAGCATTCCAGGCATGGAGGATAGAAGGAAACAATGTCCAGAACCAAGAGATGAAGTGTCTTGTTTGTAAAACAGCCAAGAAATCATGACATGGGATTAATGACTGTGTGTCAGAGAGTAAGGAAGAAGACTGAAAAGATAGGAAGGGGTTAAGAAATGAAGGGCTTTGAATGCCAAGTGGAGCAATTTATATTTGATCCTGGAAACAATAAGAGCCATTGGAGTTTATTGAATAGGAGATGGGGTGAGAATGGTGACATGATAAGACCTGGGTTGTAAGAAAATCACTTTAGTGACTGAATGGGGGATGTATTAAAATGGGGAGACTCAAGGAAGGCAGACTCACAAGTTGTTTTTTTTCAGTAAGCCAGGTTGTAGAAAGATGAGCACCTGGACTAGAGATGTAGCAGTTTCAAAGGATAGAAGGGAGTATATTCAAGAGATGTTAACAAAGGTGAAATCAACAACCTTGCCAACAATTTGGAGATGAGAGCGAGAAATAGTGGGAAAACCAATTTGGTGTATTCCTTTACAATGATAGAAAAGTTAATGGAGAGGCAGCTAGGTGGTGCAGTGGATAGAGCATCAGCCCTGAAGTCAGGAAGACCTGAGTTCAAATCTGGTCTCAGATACTTAACATTCCCTAGCTGTGTGACCCTAGGCAAGTCATTTAACCTCAATTGCCAAAGCAAAAAAAAAAAGAAAAGTTAATGGACATGTTTGGGGGGGGGGGAATGAATTTCATTTTGAACACATTGAGTTTTAGATGTAATAAGGAAAGAAAAAAAAGTGATTTGGATTCATCAAATAGTCTAGTTGTTTACAAATAAAATCCTGCAATGGTCTATGAACTAAGAGTTAATTATTAAATTTTCTGTAATTTTATGCATCTTGGAAGTTGGCAAATGCTACAAATTAGGTCTAGGTTTATTGTTTTGTTGATTATCCAGACTTAAGAAAGTAATAGGAAAAATGTCCATGATGCAGATTGAACTTAAAACTGTAGCACGTGTATATCTTCCTTCAAGAAAGCCAGTGGTTAAATATTTACCACTTTGCATGAGTTATACTTCTTTTCATTTTTCCCAAATTAAAAAACAATCCTCCAGCAGTGCATTCTTAATTAAACAAGGGAGATAAGTGATCAGAAAAGATAAAATAGTATGATTACATGAAATTGAAAATATTTTGCATGAACAAAATTAATTGATTGGAGAATGATAAATTACATATACACGATGTTATGTATTGATAAGAAATTACATTATTCCAAAAGAAATAAAGGATACAGAAGGAGGAGGTATTATGCATATGTAATACTGCTTATTATGGCAAATTTTTTGAAGTGTTGATTGATTTTTCTGGATTTTTCTCCTCTTTTTTTTTTATTCTTTGTTTTAGGTGATAGTTCTCCAAGAGGGGGAAAACAAAAGGATACACTGGAAAATTTGGGTGATATACCATAACAATTCATTGTTTTTTAGAAATGGTTCTCAACATTTTTTATTTTATTTTTAGTTCTGGGCTTACCATTTATTGCTAATGTATAAGTCCTCAAAAGGTTACTATTTGAGTGTGGTATGAGCATATGAAATTTTTTACAGTTATCTAAACAAAAGTTGCTCTTCATTAATTTGGATTCCTTTTGCATATTCTTCATGTTTTAAATCTGTGTATTTGTTGTATCCTCCCAGTAGAATGTAATCTCCTTGAAGCCAAGGGATGGATGTTTTGTTTATCTTTTTTTCATGCCTTTCACATAGTAAGTATTTATTAAATCCTTATTCAATTGAACTGAATGAGATTGCAAAGTTGTGTCCATGTTAATTTTATTTCAGTTCTTGTATATAATACATTTGTGGCAAGGTATAGATTTATGATGAACTAGACTGAGGACTGGGAGAGTTGGTTACAGTTCCATACATTATCATTAAAAACAATTATTGAAACTCAGTTAAGATTCAACCTTTCTGAAGAAAGGGGGTAATTTTTCTCTTAACCTTTGTCTAATAATGATTATTTCTCTTCTGTGAATCCCAATACCTTTAAATTCAAAAGTACTATACTTTTCTTTTTTGATAGAGTAATCAAAACCTGGAGTGTTTACATATTTCACACATCAAGTCAATGGCAGAACTTGTTCACCTGGTCATATTCTTTGGCCATACTAACTCATGAGAATCTCACGTGAATCTTCGCAAGAAAATTATACTTTTATAGTGATGTGGGAGATATTTCTATATTGGGTTTATGTGGATTTTTTTTTTCAAGTTTCATATTTTTGTCTGTTTTCCTTCCAAGTTCTGAAAACTGTGTTGGGAGCAATCATTACTATTCTAACATCAAATCTATGAGGACTAGAAATCATAGAATCAGAAGGCTAGAAGAAAGTTGGGGATATTACAACTCCATTAGGAATATGAGAATCCATTGACCTCCTCCCTGTGTCTATATAACTGTCACAGATAAAGTCATCATTTATATAGTAAATAGTTAGCAGCCAGCAATTTTCAGGCTCTATGAAGTTGTTAGAGGGAGAAACATTGGAACATGGTATGTGTACTATCCCGTGAGCCTTTCAGACTGGTCTCCCTGCCTTTAGTCAATCCCTTCTGCCCTGTATACTCTTCTCCCCTCTGCCAAAATAATCTTCCTAATTAACCACTTTGATTACATTACTCCTCTACTAAAAAATGTATAGTAGTTACCTAATGCCTATCATATAAAACTCCTGATACAACTATTCAAGTCCCATCTCCTGTGTTTCCAATCTATTTTCCTAGCTTTAAATCATACTGTTCCCATCCATAGTCTAACCAAGCTGGATGACTCTCTGCCTCTTTTTTTGTTCTTTATTCTCCTATCATCATCCTATTTCCATATATAGAATGGATTCCCTCTCCCCCATTTCTCTTACTTGATGTTCCTTTCTAGCTTTCTTCAAAGCTCAACTTAGTTGCCACTTCTATCAAGTCTTCAATTCTCTGCCTCTCCCAAATTAAAATGATTCTTCCTTCCCTAAATTTAATAAGGTACTTTGCTTTGTCTTTTCCTTTGCAGTTCTGTCATTCTCCCCTGGATCAAAGTGTCCTCTCCCCATCTCCCTGCACCAGCTTTGGATTATAAACTCTTTTACAGGAGGGTCTATGTCATATCTATCTCAAGCATCTAAGAATAGTAGATGTTTACTAAATCTTTGGTGAATAAATGAATGAATCCTCTGTTCTTCAAGGGAATTACATTACAACCGCTTACATAGCATATATGTTTTCAAGATCTGTGATTGCTTTAGGACTGTGTACTACTGCTGCCAATACAGATTACAACCCCTCAATGATTGAGAAGTAGTTAAGAGTTGTTGCAATTGAAAAATTCATCAGCCCTATGGCCAGCCTGGTCTGCTGCTTATCTTTTCCAAACTGAACTAAGCTGATTCAGATGACAGACTGAGAACCTGATTCAAATTCAAATTCATTCTGTTTGGAGCCACTAGATGGCACAGTGGATAGTTTACCCGTCCTGGAGTCTGGAGGACCTGAGTTCAAATATGACTTTACACACTTAAGACTTATTAGCTGGGTGACCCAGGGCAAATCATTTAACTCCACTTGCCTCACAAAAACAAAACAAACAAACAAAACCAAATTCATTCTGGTTTAATAGACAGAAGTTGCCAAGGCTTGTGCCATGTTGGCCAAGCCTTTGAGAAGCTAGAGTCACTCTACACCACAGTAAAGCATTGGAGTAGGACTTTAGGAGAGGATGATATATATTACATAACAATCACTGCCATTTATATTGCTACTTATTTGTTAACATTATTCTAATCTCTGATTAACTCTCTAATTTGTTTATAGTATGATAGAAGTGACATCAAAGTCATCTGTGTCACTTCTAATGTGTCAGGCACTGTGCTATATGACAAGTACACAAAGAAAGGCAAAAATATATCTCCTGTCTTCAAGAATCGCACATCCTGATGGGGCAGACAATATGAAAATATGTATGTGCATAAAAGACATATTTAGTGTAATGGAGATAATTTCAGAGAGAAAGCACTAAATAGGATGAGGGACAATGTCAGCACAAGCATATGTCTATTTTCTTAACCAACACATACACCCAAATGAATATTATCCCCTTCAAAGTAGTTCCCTAGAATGTAAATATGCATTTTGTATTCCAATGAAGCTGTCTACTTCTAAAAATCTTTTGAAGTTTTTCCTTCAAAACTGTATATAGAGAATATAGCTTATTCTTTTGCACCTCCTCCATAGAGGAAATCTTCATCTTTTTATCTTTGATTTTTTCTTTTAATTATTTATTATCATTACATTTAGTAAACAAGACAACCTAAGATTTTATATGAATGAGATATATCATGTATTTATGGCACTTAACTTTTGCTCTGCTCCAGGACCATATAACATACCTACTTACTAACCCTGACCAATTATCTCAAAAATCCATGATGCTGGCAAAAGAATGAATCCATGAGAGTCAATCCAATCCCAATAGTATAAAACCAACTTGAAAAATATAATATTGTGCATGTCATTGGAATTATTATTTTTTTTAAGTTTTCTTTTGTACATGTTTCAATCACAATTAGACAATATAACTCTGTAAGTTTATGGCATTTTGACTTTTGTGGAATTTTTCCAGGGACCACTGTTGTTGGATGAAGGAAAGTCTTCTAGATCTCTACTACTGAATAAAGAAAGTGGAATTTCTAACAGAATACCATGTACCAAATGCATCTTTTTTATCTGGGCCTCTGCTTAGTGGTAATAAATTTTATGATTTGTTTGAATTGCTTTCACATAAAATTGACTAATAATAACTCAGATTTTACCTAAACCTATGAATTAAATCAAATGAAAGATGAAGAGATGGCATGGTGGAGGGCAAAAATTCTCAAAGTATGGTTAAGGGATTTATAGGAGTTGCTGACAACTTTTAGGGAGTCCATGAGGTCAAAATTCTTTTCACAATAATACTAATAATTTTTTGTTATTTTATTTTTAAAAAACAATAAAAAAGAAAAACAAAAGGAATACTAAACAAAATAGAACATTGTCACATAAATAATTCTAATATTTTTATTTTGAATGTGGTAAATATTAATAGATAAAATCCTCATAAACAAAAGATCTTGGAGGAGAATCCTCAATTAAAAAAAAAAATACTTCCTCTCTCCTAAAATCACAAGACACAGAATGATCTGTTCTGGGACGCGTGAATGCAAAGGACTAGGAGGAAAGATGATGGCAAGCAAAAACCCCTCCGTAATACTTAAAAACAAACAAATAATCAATAACAACGATAAAACAACCCTATTCAACAAAAACTGTGATATGTACAGGACAATGCAAGGCAAAAAATAAAAAATAAAGAACAGTGCAAGGAAAAGAGTGTAAAGGGATCCTAAATTTTTTTTAAAAAAAAAAATGGAACTACTAGTATATAGAGTGTTGAGCTTTAGGTTAGAAAGACCTGTTTTCAAATTCTACTTCTGCAAATTGCTGCCTGTATTACCCTGGGTGAATTTTTTAACATAGCAGTTTTCTCATCTACAAAATGAAGGGATTGTAATTGATGACTTCAAAGATTCCTTCAGCTCCAAGTCTGATTCTGTGATCTTCAGTTTGTATTCAGATAATTCATACTAATTCCATAATGGATTTAAAAGGACACTTTCACAAGAAATCTGTGGTTTTGAGAAGGCACAAGCATCAACATATTGGAAGGATAAAAATCCTATGCATTAGGGTCTAAAGAGCAATGCCATCCTTCATCCCAGCAGCACCTGAGTACAGCAGGCATGCTTTTATCACTCTTAACAGCAGCACAAGTAAGGAAGCAGTGCAACTTTTGAGTTCAGTAGTAGCACAATATTATACCTGTATACTTAGTCAGGAAGTAGTGATGAAGCTTTGAGCATCCTCTATTGTAGTGACAAGACTAGTGGTAGATGTAAGATAGAAGAATTTGCCTACAGCATTAGGCTGGCAGTCAGGAGACCCAGAGCTTACTCTCAGCTCTCTACTGCAACTCTGATGTGCCACTTAAAAGATTTAGAGCTCTCTGACACTGCCACCAGGGCCTTCATCATCTCTTGCTTGTACTATTGCCATTTCTCATTGATTGGTCACTCTGCCACAAATATCTTCAACTTAGCTTTCAAAGTGGTCTTCCTAAAGTGTAGTTCAGACCATGTCACTCAATAAACTCTTGAGGTCCCTATTACCTCTAAAATCAAATGTAAAAGCCTGTTTGACAAAGTCCTTCATAGTGCACACTACCCCTCTTCCCCAAACACACACACCCTTTTTTTTTGCAGTTTTCTTACACCTCATTTATCCTTATATACAGTCTTTGACCCAGGGTATTGGCCTCCTTGCTGTCCCTCC
Organism: Myrmecobius fasciatus; assembly: GCA_023553655.1. NCBI lineage: Eukaryota > Metazoa > Chordata > Mammalia > Dasyuromorphia > Myrmecobiidae > Myrmecobius > Myrmecobius fasciatus. The sequence goes on along the minus strand of JAJPUD010001432.1, from coordinate 167,041 downwards.
CACAAGATATTCTATCTCCAACCTTGATGCATTCTTATTGACTAATACCTAGTCCTGGATAGCTCTTCCTCTTCATCTCTGCTTCCTAAATTCTCCAACTTCTATCAAACCCCAGATATAATCCCATTTTCTACAAAAGACTTAAGACTTTTTCTGATCCTCCCTCTTAACACTAGTTCCTTCCCTCTGAGATAAACCCTGATTATAAAGAGTTGTTTGCTTGTTTTCTCCTCGTTAGAAAAGTGAATAAGGTTTGTCTTTTGTCTTTCTTTTAATCCCCAACACCTATCACAATACTTGTCACATAATAAATGTTTAATAAAAATCTTATTGATGGTCTTTCAATTCTTAAATGCTATGTTAAAAGGAAGTGAAGAAAGAAATCCATTATTTTCCATCAATTTTTCATCTTTTACTGATCAGAGAAAAAATAAGTAATCAAAAATTAATAAATAATTACTAGAATATTTCCTAACACAAAATGGTCAGTGTAAGCAGTGACCAAGGAAATCAAATTCCAGTGTCCCTTGCCTCAGTTCTTAAGAATAGAACTCAATTTCCTATTCATTTCTTTAGGAGAGCAGAAAAAAGATGAATTTATTCAGAATTCTATGTACTTTGGCCTTTAGAACTTGATGGTGTTACTGAAAGTAATATGGATACTAGTGCATTACAATATATAAATATCAGAAGCTGAATATAAATGTGCAGGGCATCCATGGCCTTTGGGATATTAAAATGCTTGATGATCCACAGATACACATTCAGTTTAAAAAATAAAAAAGGTATCCCCTTTAAGTTATATCATGAACTCTCCAGGCAGAGACTCATTTGCTGCCTTGCACAGAGCTCAGCCCTTGTTGACATCTATCATCTATTCAACAAAAACATAAATAATATGCCATTGAGGGGCTTTGGTTATGCTGGGAACTAGAACTACTGAGATTCAAATACATGTGGGTCCATGCAGTATTTGCATATTAGCTTCATCTACTAAAGCTTGCCATTTCTCTCTTCACAATGATGCTTCAACCTGCCTTATAAAAAATACTTTCATTAATTCACTTACTCATTCACTCAATATGCATTTATCGTATACCATCTAAAACCAGAAATACTAAATACTAAAACCAGAAAACCAGAATACTAAATCTCATGTTGGTTTTCAGACACACACATTTTTTTCACAGGTTGTCCCATCTAGAAAGTAATAGGTCTAAAGAACTAGATTGTCCTTTAATTTATTCTAATTGCCTCTATCAAAATTATCTTCCCCTCTAAATTCACTGATGACACTATCATATTGAATATTTTTTCATATGTCGATATTTGTTAGCAAAAATTTTTAACCATCTTTTCTATTTACTGAAAGCCTGGCTAGGTTTAAAAAAAAACTATTTTATGCTGCCTACTTATCTATTTGAGAGACAATGTAATGCAGTGGCTAAAATATTAGATCAGAAGTCAAGAAGAATTGGGTTCAAATATTACCTCTAAAACAAATGTGCTGCATAACCAAGAGAAAATTGCTTAACTTTTCTCCAGAGATATAGACAAATTGTAATCTGGTTTTGGTGGAGATTGCTCAAACCAACAAAATCACAATTTGTGCTATATTAATTTGGCTACTTTTGCATTTTTGCCATCTATACCACCAACAATTTCTTTTTCTGCTCTCACTTTTAAATAATTGTGAAAAAAGTTTGGTACTTCCCTATTCTTCATGTCTTCTAAAATCATTACTTTATTTTTTTCTCCACCATTCAAATCCCACTTTCCAGAGAAAAACTTCACTAATAGAATAATGCATCTAGTAGGTATTTAATAGTGAACTCAACAGAAACAGATGCAATCTAATATCCAGACCCAGTCATCTTTATTTCTCACTCTTTCACTGAGAAACACATAGTTTATTGATTTAATTTTCTTTTATTTTATTGCAAATCTTATTCACTGACATCAAGCATATACATAATATCTTTTGGGGTTACAAAATGTGAGACAATCCTAATCCTTGAATAGATGATACAGTTTAGAATCAAGACAATGAGATGAGAACATAGGCTAAGTATCTAATAAGTATTAGAAGTAACAATTGTATAGATATTCAGAAGGGAGAGCATTCTCCCTTCTTAGCTCCATCTCTTGAAATCTCTAATCCCCTTCAAGATTCAGCTCAAATGCCACCTTCTACAAAAGAGTGTTCCTACTTCACCCAGTTGTTACCCTTTCCCCTTTTTCTATTTACTTAACAGTACGGAGAGTTTTTACCTCTCAAGATTCCCCATATCTCTAGAAGCATAAAAGTTTTTTGAGAAAACTGACAGTTTCATTTTTGTCTTTGTCTTGGAAAAAAAAATCCCCAGCACCTAACATAATGCCTGCTAGCTACTGTGTATTTAATAAAGACTTAATGACTTTTTTTGAGGAAATAATCCCTAAGGGTCTAATTCAACTAAGGAAAGTTTCTTGAAGGAGATAAGATTGAACTGACACTTGGAAGATAAACGTTTAGAGAAAAGGTGAGGGGACTTTTATGAACAAAGTGGAAAGACAGGAATCTATGTGGTAGATTTGAGAAATAATGAATATATCAGATTGACTAGAATGGAATGATTCCTGGTGGGTAGATAAGGTTGAAAAAAGAGTAGCCATAGTGGGTGGGAAGATGTTTCTTGAATATTAGGTGAAGGAGATTAGGTTAGAGGTAGTGCCCCCAATAAGGGTTCACTGGTGGAATAAAGGGAGAAGAGAAATTCGACCCATCAGTGGCACAGACATGATGATAATCAGGGAATGATGCTCTAATGGTAGAGAGGTGTGTGTGTATGTGTGTGTGTGTGTGTGTGTGTGTGTGTGTGTGTGTGTGTTTGTGTGAAGGCAGGAGAGTATCCTCTCTTTGACCCTATGATCTCCAATCTCTTGATACTGGTTTTTATTGGTTAAACTTGAAGGTAGAATTGATATAGAATCATAACATGGCCATAGGATATAGAACTTGCACAATATTTAGATCTCATTTAGTTTGACTCCTTCATTTATGAAAATCAAGAAACTGGAGATTGGTAAAAATTATACAAGCAACAAATAGCAGAAGCAGAGTTTTATGTACAGTCTTACATATCTGTGAAATCTGATATTTTTTTCATTTGACTACTTTTTGCCCTCATCACCTCCTTGGATCACCTCCTCCACATTGGAATTATTTGTAAATATTCTTTGATCATAAGACAAATGCTTCCATTGAAATTTTTTTATTGCATGTTTCCCTATTATAAAATTCCAGCAATATTCCAATGGGATAACAATATGTATCCAGATAATACTTGGTTTATAACCATAGCCTTGGAAACAATGAACATACGTAGGAGAATGGTGATTAGACATTGTGATATATCAGACATAGATTCTAGTTCCTGTAAAAGAAGAGTCACACTCTGGAATGCTGAATTCCATTTTAGCACAAAACTAGATGATTGCTGCACCAAGGACTGCTTTTGTTCTTTTTGTCTCTGCTCTGCAGAGACACTTTGAATCGCTCCCTGTCAATAGGCACATACATCCCCAGTGCAGAGTCTTTAGAGGACAAGGATATTCTCCCCAATGGTCACAGCTCCCTTTAAAAACCAAATAATGATTCAGTTCATGCAGCAACTATAGTTTTGTCAAATATAAATGTGTGTGTGAAATTACTTCACTAAGCTTCACGTTACTAATTAAGTCATTTTCTCTTTGGAAATGCCAACTCTTCTTATGCTTAGGGGTTTCAAAAGATTTTAGATAGAAGCAATATTGAGAAACACCTCTGCTATTTTAGAAACAGCACACTAGATCATCTGCTTATCTCATCTGAATCTATTTTAGGGTCTAGTTATTAAAATTTTAAATGCAAGGGGGAAAGGCGGGGCTCAAGGAGACCTTATGCTACATTCTAGTGTCTGGGTATGTTAGAAAATTATGGTGACTTAAGAGAACCATGAAAATTCTGCACACTTCTTCCACCATGATAACTACCATTAGAAATACTCTGTCCATTTTACCGTGACTGTTCATGGGACATGTTCATTTCTTAGCAGGGTGCAATCTGGACTCCATCACCATGCTCCAGAAAACTCCTAAGATCACTTCACTTCAGAATGCTTATCTCAAAAGTTCCTTCAGCCCCTCTCTCTGATTAGATGGCTGTTCCCAGAACCTCTGTTTGAGAAGGATGCCCAGAGCAGCCATCTCTTCATTTCTCACCAGACTCTTTATCATTCTTTCTATACTGTGTACTTTTCCCTCTATCTCCTTCCCTCTGTTTAACTTTCCTTTTTATTTTGTCTTCCCTTATCAGAATGGAAACTCTTTTAAGAACAAGGAATATTTTTTTCTGCTTGCATTTGTAATCACATCACATAACAAAATGCCTGGTACATTGTAAAAATTCTTAAATGTTTGTTGACTAATAAAAAGAGCTTTCTGTTTACTGAAATAAAGGAGGAAACTTTTAAGTGGTGTGAATGAATTTTCTCGAACTTCACCCCAAATTTCTCAAATGGCTAGGTTGCATCGCTCAGTGGAGCAAAAGGACCTAGTGTATTTGTGGGGTCACTGGCACTATGGGATTTTTTCTCTATGGAAGGAGTGAGTAGCAGCAGGCCAATTGCCCTTGTGAACTCTGCCTAATCATATGTCATAAGGAGAAATTGCGTGATCAGCTTCTTGGAAGTAGTTCACCTCTACATATTGCTGAGAGCCATGGCTTCCCACAGAATTAGTCTAACAAGTTTCCTGAGGCTTCGCTGTGCTATAAATATTTCTAACCCCATAGAACTGAGATTGATTCAAATATCTTGTGTCTTTTTTGACTCTGAAGAAGGGCAATAACACCATCTAACTCTCTCCATCCTTTTCTCCCTCCCTCACATAAATCCTTCACAATATTCAGCATTTATCACAGGGACGAATATGAAGTATTCAAAGCGTGTTCCCTTCCTCTCTACCATCCAACCTCCCACTTCTTATTATAGCACTTTGTCCAGAGCTCTCTTTTGCCATTATTTCATTGTACTTTGTTTACTATCTCTTTGTTCATGTGTTTTATCCCTATGAAACTCAAGTCCCAATGTCTATTGTATGGGACTCTCATCTTATTGATGGAAATCAGTGCCCAGAATCTGAGTGAGGGCAGTGATGGAATTGGTGACAGTTGAAATAGATGTTTCTTTTCTTTGAATTCTTGAGTTTCTTTGAGTTCTATAATCTTTGGCTTTACAGCTGCTTTGGGCACTTCTGGTTTCCACTTTAAGAGAGAGGCTGTACAATACTGAAAGGAGAATAACATTCTGGAAAGATGCCACCATGAGAAAAGCTAGCATTCTCCATCATACTTCCTACCCCGAATTGCTACTTTGGAGATTTAGGGTAATGCCTCCTGGGTGAGATATGGGATTCTCTCCTGGCTAAGCTTAATTATCTTGCTCCCAATAAGAGAGCTACTTCACTTTTTATTGTTTGGTATATATCATCCTGTGTTTACTTTCTCTGAATTTTGTTTTGCTTTTGTCTTGCATAAATGTATTTCTTAGTTCCCTGCTACATGTGTTCATTGCAGAACTGGTATTTCTGGAAAGTCAAGTCTTAGATGTAAAGTTTGAGTTTTCCTTTTCTCATTGATAAATAGTTATCAGAAACAATATTCCCTAGACATAATAGATTGTAACCCTGTAATCCTTTTCTCTAAGAGCAGAGTGGCCAAGCTTCTGGTTCCAACCTCCTGTTTTGTTTTGTTTTGTTTTGTTTCTGTAAGTAATTAAAGTTTCTCATAGAAAAGAATAGTGAACTTGTCAAGTATTTCAACATTATTAACATATGGTGGACTTCCTGCCATCTAGGGGATGGGAGGGGACTGGGGGTAAAAGTTGTAATGGAAAGATTTGCAAAGATCAATGCTGGGGAACTACCCATACATATGTTATACAAATAAAAAGCTTTAATAAAAAAAATAAACTTCAAAAAAAAAGAAAGAAAAGAATAGTGAGAAGATGTTAAAGATATCTGTTCTGCCTCCCTATGAGATGAAAATTCCCTTGTTACACAAAGGGAGGGTCTCATTGTACCTGCAGTGGATGGAAACTTCCTTGATAACTATCATTTTGTATCTCCACCCATATGTATATTGCTTTTCACATAGTAGGTTCCTAATAAATGTTTGTTAAGTTGAATATAATTAATGAATATTTGTTAAATTGAAGATGAATATTCTTTAAATTCTGGTTCTTAGAAGAAAAAAGACAGAATTTTTCTCTGGTTCACTATCAGGTTCACTATCCCCCTAACTGCCACCACATCAGGTTGGCACCTCATAGTCAGATCTTTAACACAAACATATTATTGTTCTGATAAGAACAAAGATAATAATACCTCCCCCAACTTTTCTCAAAAGGATGTTTTTTGAGGATGAGTGCTCTACTGTTGTGAGTATTTTGAGTTCCTCAGAAGATAGACACCCCATAAATACAAGGTATTATTACTATTATTATCATGTTTAACATGTAGAAAATAGAGGGAAAGTTCTTTTACAATCCTGATTGCAAACTAGAACAGTGGATTTTTTTTTGTCCACTTTTTCAAAGATATTCCTGAGGCTTTGAACAATGGTACTAACGTAACAATTCAAGTACATCGCTTTGCCTAATGAATAACAACAATCTTAATGATCAGAGCTTATTTAACATCACATGACAAAAATACCAAATTATAAAAAAAAAAAATTGGGGGTTTCTTTTTGCCTCTGTCTTTTTTCCTGTGGTGCTGATAGTGCTGTGGAGAGAGGAATAGTCATCAGAGCTGGGCATTTTTTTTATTACCTTTTCAACTATTCAGCTGCTGTTGTATTTTTCACTCTACAAGTGTGTGCTTTTGTCTCATGCTGGTGCTTGTCATAGGAGCTGTTATCATTCAAGGGGTCTGCTGATAGGCAAGACATCGCTGCTAAGTTCTGAGTTCTGCCATCAGGGAAGCTCGATGCTACATTTTCACATGTGGCACTGACCAACATGGAAGTGGGGGGAGAACAAGGGTGGGAAATGAGTAAGAGGGAAAGTTGCTTAAAGGCATACACTGGTCACAGCTGTCAGGGAACAGCCAGGCAGCTGGAATATCTATCACAATGCCATTCGTGAATTGCAGGTGACTGGAGGCATACTTCACAGGCTGTATCAGAGTTTATGTATTTTACTAACCTTATTTCATTGGGTTGAAGCTATACAGTTTTATGAGCCCCCCAGTCCTCTACTAGTTGGAAATAAATTCCTCCTAGGCTATATATATCAGAGGATGACATTGGCTGTTGGGTCCTCTCTCTGGGTAGGACCATTGCTTGTATTTCTTTTTCCCCCCTTGGTCTGGGATTGGGGGGCAGTCCAAAAGGTTGAAGGGTGGTGGGAGAGGGTGATGGACCAGTGAGGATGTTCTCTGCTAAGTGTCAGGGAGGGCAGGCTGCCGTTCAAGGTGAGGAAACCGTGAAACCCAGATGCCAGCCTTGCCTCTTCTTGGATCCCTCGTCTTGCAAATTGTTCAATCCGCTGGTGATTTGAATGGTTAGCACTATTGTCAGCTATCTCTGCTCTCCAGCTTTTCTCTCCCCTGGCAGGAACATCTGGGACACAGACTTTACAAACAGTAATAATAACCCTACTTTAGCTTTCACATTTTTGCAGTTGTTATTATGTCATCATGGTAAATGACCATAATTGACCCCCACAATAAAATGTTGCCAACATTCATATGAATAGCAACTGTAATCGCTGGAGCTAGCAGGGATGTGCTTCTCAAATAAAAATTTTGCTGAATAGCCTAAATCTCAGACTCATTTGGGGACCTTAGTATTTCTGAATTATAATAGGAAAAGACTTTGGTCCTGAAACCTGAGTGCCTGTATATAGCCACCTAAACAGGAGGTCAGGGAGAGGTAGGTAGGTATTGAAGGTAGATTTCTAGGATTTACAAGAGCACATTAGCCCCCCAGAGGCTGATTTAGATACAAAGCAATGAGTCATGAGACTTTCTTCACCTGGCCTGTGAATTCCTATGATTTCTTTTTTGCTAGGAAAGCAGAAAAGGAATTCAGCGTCCCAAGGTTTACACTGACCTTTTCCAACCTTTATTCTTCCATTGAAAGAATAAGCCAGATGCTAGTAAGAACAAGGTAAGGACAATGAGAAGGGGAGTGACAAAACTCTCAATATATAAAGTGATTACCATGCATGCTAACAACATGAGGTTCCCTAATTGTTCTCAGTTGGTCCAGCAATCTGGTTCTCTAGGAGATGAGCATCACATTGAAACAAGCTCAAAAAGAATGGTTCTCTGTCTCTTTGGAAACTCGCTGCCTTGCATTCTACTTAAGTTTTCCTGGACTGATCTTTTTTTAACTGGACATATATAGAAATGAAGCCCAACCCCATATAGAGAACAGGAATCTTGAAGTTAGTTTCATATTTTATATGACCTATAGAAATTCTTCCTGACAGTCATTATCATAAAAATCACATTAAAAGGGACCCATGATGACTTTCAAAATAGTCTCTCAGACCACTGATGGTTGAAGTTAAAGGTAAAGCTTTACACTTCCCCATCCATCCAGTTTTTCTTTTTGGAAATCATTGTTAACTATTTTCACACCTTTTCCCATATCATCCCTTATTGCTGGAAAAGTTATGAATCATCTTCCTCCATTCATTCAAAATTTAACTCCAGAAAGCCTGTCCCTAGTGGATTTGGAGTTGGAAGACAGGTTTATGTCCTGGTTTGGTCATTTACCATGTGAACCTTGCTTTTCTCATTTGTAAAATGGGGATAGAAATAATTGGCCTATCAACTAATCTTCTAATTGTTATGAAGATCAAGTGAAATAGTATACATGAAGTTTGGCATAAACTTGGAGGAGCTATAAAATGTTTTTTTTTTTCCCAAACTTTTCTAACATTTTGTAAAATATTTTAAATTAACAAAAATATAAATCATGAAACATTCATAAGTAAAGACTGGCATACAGAAAGTATTTATGTACAGAAAGTGCATGTTGATTCCATTGTTTGATGAAGAATATATGCTTCTAGTGGGCCAGACCATGTATTTTACATTTCTATATAATAGTCTATTTTTTAAAAAATTCTATCTATATATCCATCTATATATATGTGTGTATATATATATATATATATATATATATATATATATAAAATCTGCTTTGTCATTTTGTTTTAGGGGGGAAAGACTTCTAACTCCTAAACATGGTTATGAAATAATTTTCATGTGTACTTTGGATATCTAGGGCTAGGCCAAAAAAAAATTTCCTTTCACTACTCTTGTCTTTTCCATTCCTACCCTGAATAGTAGAGTCCTCAACATTGAAATTGGCCATTCTTTGCCTCCCCAAGCAACTGCAATCACTGGAGTTAGCAGGGGGATGTATTAGAGCCAGTAGGACTTTCCTAGTCAATCTTCTCAAGACTATAAGCAAGGAGCTCCAGTCAAAATGCTAAGAATGGGGCAAGGCTGTTCTACAACTTGTCATTTTAATTTGAGGAATATGGTTCTTTGGGGGAAGGAGGAGGAAGATAGGAAGAAAATGAGAAAGATCTTATTACCTGATGTTTCTATTTCTCTCTTTAGCATCAGAAAGGCATGAGTTGGACATCCTGTTAGATTCATTGGAATAATGGAAGGAGGCATGCTCAATTGAAAAAATGGTGAGGCCTGATAATTCTCTCTCTCATTAACTGATAAGATATTACCATTTGCAGAGAAAAGACATTTTAAGAAAAATTTTAATCTGAAACTTCTTTAATGTCTGATCCAGCAGCCTATAAAATCTTGGAAAAGTATAGGTAAACACTAGGAAAATTATGTTACTCAGGGCATTTATCATTAATTCTTTTGAACTTTGGAGGCACAAAACTTATGCTTTGATAGGGCTGCATACTTCTACCCTCATTTAGTAATGACTTCTTAGAGGCTTGTCTTCAAAAACTACAGATCAATTAGTGGGCTAATAGCTAGAAAGTTTTTTTTTTAACATAGTTGCTTACATACATTATTCTACATGATTTTTACTATAGTCCTGAGAGGTAGATTTTACAAATGGTATTGCTCTATTGTATAGATGAGGAGCTAATAATTATAACAATGATAGGAGTAAGATAGCTGGCATTCATATTACACTATAAGGGTTGCAAAATGCTTTACAAATTTTATCTCATTTTATCCTACAATAGCCCTAGAAGGTAGGTGGCATTATTATTCTCATTTTATAGATGAAGAAACTGAGGATAAAGATTAAATGATTTACCCAGAATCACATAGATAGATAATAAGTGTCTGAAGTTGGATTTGAACTCAGGACTTCTAAACTCCAGGTCTAGTACTCTAATTACCATGCCACTCTGACTCATTGAGTTTAAAGGACTTAAACAGGGCCACACGGATAGTAAAAGAGTCAGGATTTGAACCCACTTGATCTGAACCCTTTCATTATGCATTCCATTACATTTAATGTACCTATTAGGCTTTTTTGTCTCACTGATCAACTGCATTTATTATATATTAAGAAATTAACTTTCTTTTGAAATTTCTTCTTAAGTTTGTATTTTAATTTTATTCCATCTCAGAATTTTAAAATATTTTCCAAGATTAATCATATGATACAATGGCACAAACCAAAATCATGCAGAGCTATATTATTCTTCCCTTTTATAGTAGCTATACTAGTATATCTCTTTATTACACACAGGGTCCTCATTTTCCTACCAGACCACCCATGCTATATAACAACTGTAATGTACAAGAATTTGTGGATGATTCTGGCTGTAAGCATAGCAATCTGAACATAATTTATCAGTTTTCCTAGGGACTCTCTCTAATTGTCATCATTATTGGTGTTGCTGAATTCTAGAGTCAAGTCACACTTTACCCTTAGCCGTCACTTCTCAATCTCAAGCTTCTGTATAACGACTAAGATGCTATGGCACACACTAATAAAAGTTATTTTTTGCCTCATCAGACAGCCGTGATTTCTATCCCTGCTCCTCTTGTTCTGTAGCAAGGAACAACCTGTAATAATCTGCTCCCACTTCATTACCAAAAATAAAATCTTTTTTAAAAAAATTAAATACTCTTATCTTTAACTGTGATAGCAACAAATCTGGCTGAAGATTATGACAAACAGCTTCAACTTCAAATCCTCCAAAAAACATTGGAAGTAAGTGTTCAAATTCAAGGTAAAATTTCCTTAGTCTCAAGCAGCTATGAAGATCTCCAGATCTGGACAATTGTTAATCTCTTCCTTTTGGTTCTGTTTTTTTCTCAAGCCTTTATTACTTCTGTTGCAATGGGCTCCTGATGCCTCTCCATGCCTTGTGTCAGTCCATCTCTTCATCCATCCTATGTATGAATAGATTAATTTTAGGATTATAGGAATTCACATCTAAGAGACCTTGTATGTTAAACCATCCAAGCCTCTTATTTTAAAGATGAGGAACCCGAAGTCCAAAATAATTTTCCAAAGGACATAATATCACAATCAGAACCAACACAAAATAAAGATAATGACATGGCATTTAAAAAAAACCACACAACTTCAAAAACTTTCTATTGCCTATAAACTAATGCCCATATTAAAAAGAGCAGCAGCATTTGAGGCTGTCCACATTCTGAATCCTACCTAGCTTACTAATCTTATTTCCCTTATTGTTTGTGAGAATTTCCCAATGAAACTCCAACCAATTTAATATTTTCCAAATAAAACATATTTTTATAATTTTTATTATTACTATTATTATTTTAACACATTCTTACTTCTGTACTTTTATGTGCCATCTTCTTTCTTCCATAGTTCCTTTCATTCATATCTTTGCCTATCTTGGTCCTACCCTTCTTTGAACATTTACAAGGTTCAGGGGACTTGCAGTCAGGGAAATTTGAGCTCAAATTCAATCTCGGACATTTATTAGCTGTGCTACTTTGGACAGATAATTTCTGTCTTTCCCAGTTTCCTCATCTAGAAATGAGGTTAATAATAGTACCTATCTCTCAGAGTTAATGATGATAAAATGAGATATGTAAGGTACTTTGGAAAAAATGTTATGTTGGTGTTTATTATTTATATTATTATTATTCAAGGTCCAGCATAAATTCTACTTCTTCTGTGAAACCTTACTTAATTCTATTATATCATACATCTCTCCCTTCCTCTCTCTCTCTCTCTCTCTCTCTCTCTCTCTCTCTCTCTCTCTCTC
>JAJPUD010001432.1:112200-154750 GCA_023553655.1 Myrmecobius fasciatus | reverse complement strand
TCTCTCTCTCTCTCTCTCTCTCTCTCTCTCTCTCTCTCTCTCTCTCTGTCTCTGTCTACCTGTCTATCTCTCCATTTCATTTCTATGACATAAAACTTCACAAAAATGGGCAAATAATTTTAAAAGATACTTAAAAGCCATCATGAAATGCTCATGTTAGGCACAAGTGAACAACAAACAACAAAATCAAAACAAAATGTCAAACCTGACTCTTCCTTTTCTAGTGTATACAAAGTAAATGTATGGTAGCCAGGATGAGATACATTAAGACTTTCATGAGCTTTGAGATCATTAAGGCAAGACAGTAATCAACAATATTTATAAAGTACCTGTCATGTGTCAGGTACTGTGCTAAGCCTGGGGGGATACAAAGAAAGGCAAAAACAACTTTTAAAAAAAGTTCTTGTTCTCAAAGAACTCATCATAGTTTAATGGGAGAGAAAACATGCAAAAAAATTATATATATATATATATACAAACAAAATATATACAGGATGAATTGAAACTAATCAGTAGAAAGGAATAGCATTAAAGGGGATTAGGAAGTATTCCAAATGAAGGTATGATTTTTACCTGGGACCTGAATAAAGTCATGAAGTTAGGAGGCAGAGATAAGAAGGGAGAACATTCCAGGCATAAAATTCAGAGAGGGAATGTCTTGCACAAGGAACCGTAAGAAAACCAATATCATTTGATCACAGACTACACGGAGAAGGATCAAGAAGCTTGGAAACAGGAAGAAATGAGGTTATGGAGGGCTTTAAAAGCCAAACATAAAGCTTTATATTTGATCCTTGGGGTAACAATGAATCATTAAAGTTTATTCAATGGATATAACATGGTAGCTTGTGGCTACTAGGCATCTAGTAGCTAGAGTGGCAGGTAGGTGATCCAATAAAGTATCTGGCCTGGAGTCTGGAAGACTAATCTTTTCTGACCTCAGACACTTACATTCTGTGTGACTCTGGACAAGTCACTTAATCCTGTTTAATTCAATTTTCTCATCTATAAAATGAAATGGAGAAGAAAATGGCAAATCACTCCAGTATCTTTGCCAAGAAAACTCCAAATGAGATCATAAAGAGCTGTGCATGAGTGTTTCTACTGGGCTTATATCCCAAAGAGATCTTAAAGGAGAGAAAGAAACCCACATGTGCAAAAATGTTTATGGCAGCCCTTTTTATAGTGGTAAGAAACTGGAAACTGAGTGGATGCCATCAATTGGAGAATGGCTGAATAAATTATGGTATATGAATGTCATGGAATATCATTGTTCTGTAAGAAACAACTAGCAGGATGATTTCAGAGAGGCCTGGAGAGACTTATATGAACTGATGCTGAGTGAAATGAGCAGAACCAGGAGATCATTATACACAGCGACAAGACTATATGATGATCAATTCTGATGGATGTGGCTCTCTTCAACAATGAGATGATTCAAACCAATTCCAATTGTTCAATGATGAAGAGAGCCATCCACACCCAGAGACAGGACTGTGGGAACTGAGTGTGGACCACAATATAGCATTTTCACTCTTTCTATTGTTGTTTGCTTGCATTTTGTTTTCTTTCTCAGTTTTTTTTCTTGATTCGATTTTTCTTGTGCAACAAGATAACTGCATAACTCTGTGTGTGTATGTATATGTGTGTATATATATACATATGTATATATATATATATATATACATTTTGCATTTAACACATATTTAACATATTAACATGTATTGGACTACCTGCCATCTAGGGGAGGGAGTGAGGGGAAGGAGGAAAAATTTGGAACAGAAGGTTTTGCAAGGGTCAGTGTTGAAAAATTAACCATGCATATGTTTTGTAAATAAAAAGCTTTAATAAAAAAACAAAAAAAGAGTTGTGCATGACTGAAAAACAACTGAATAACATGATGATACCTTTACTTTAGAAAGATCCATTTATCAAGTAAATATGAGATGAATTGGTGAAGACTTGCAGAAGCAAAACCAAGTAAAAGGCTATTGCAATAGTCTAGGCATGAGTTGATAAGTGTGGACCAGGATGGTGATGGTGACAGAAGAGAAAAAAAAATGGACATTATGTTAGAGATATTCTGAAGGTAGAATCTACAGAACTTGGTGATTAGCTAAATATAGGAAGGCAGAAAGCTTTTATTATGTGATTACTATGTGCCAGGCAATGGGGGAAGTTAAAGCAAATATGAAAGTCTATATGGAACCCTCAAAATCATGTTCAGTTTAATGCCTCAATCAGTATGATAACACTACTAAGAACATTAACAACAAAATACACATGGTAGTATTAGGATTGTAAACTTGTTCTACATAAATCTTTTGTGATTATCAACTTGCCACCATTGATGTCTTAATTGATAAATATAATGGACTTTTTTCAATCCTATTCTTTTTTAAGCCAAATGCTGCATCTGACATTGTTGACAACTCTCTCTTTCAGTATGTTTTCTCATCTATGGGTTTATGTTTCACTGTTTCCTGGTTCATGTCTTACCTACATGATCATGTCTTTTCAATTTTCTCTGCTAGTTCATCATTCAGATAATTCCTATGTATTTCTCAGTACTAGGTCTTTTTCATCCTGTATATTTTTTTTCTCTTGGTAAGATTATCAATTCCAATAGATTTAACTATATCTATGCAGTTGACTCTAGAATCTCCATATCCAGGCCTCATTTCTCCCCTGAACTTCATTTTTGTGTCACTAATTACTTATTAGATATTTCAAACTGGATATCCCAGAGACATATTAAATTTAAATATTCAGGGATGAACTCATTATCTTTCCCCCTCATCCTTCTCTTCTAGATTTCCTTATTTTTACCAAAAATTCACAAGTTCTTCACTAGTGAAAAATCTAGCCTAGAAATGTAGCACATGAAAGGTTTCTAGTGGTCATATATATCTACATATATTTGAAGATTGCAACTGTGTATCTGGGACAACAAGTTAGACCAGAAATATTGCATTATTATGCAAGACTTGGTGGCTATCACAATAAAATATATACATAATATTACAGTAGACAAAAGGCATGAGTTTAAAATTTCAGAGGGGAAAGAGGTCTTTTGTGAAAGAAGTATTTTCAAATGACACTGAAGCTGTATAGATACTTTGAAATACAAACATCAAGAAAAATATAGAAAAGCAAATATATTTGAATAATTGGATGGAATTATATAATGATGAAATGCTAACATTCAAATTAAGGGAGAATAAAATGTCTACTCAGAACTCGAATATCTTCAAAGGTCACAAAAGGAAAAATAAAAGGTCCTAGTAGTAGTTTTATTATGCTTTGATGCTCTTAAGAGAAAAAAAAAGGAAAAAATAAGGGGAAAATGAATTTAGTAGGGAAGAAAGGGGAATGAAAAGAATGGAATTGACTATATCACATAATTGGAAAATCACACAATTGATTTATGAGGAAAAATATATAGTAAAATCATAATAGGAATATTTATATACCACTTTCAAACCTAGATATAGCTAATCAAAAGATAAATTAATTAATTAAAGACCTGGAAAGATTTTTACAAAAGTTACATATGATTATCTTCACTTAAAGAGAACAAAAAGCAGACATAATAAAATGTTTATTGATTCTAAGATTTGTTCTTTGATTTGAATTCTTTAAGATTGTTAGTCTGCAATTAATTTTAATCCATTCTTCAAGAGCCCTTTCCTGTTTGTAATTTTTATTGCTTTGTGTCTGGATGATATAGTAACATATCAAAAATATTATAAAGTTTCACCAAGTGGAATAAAGTTTTGGTTCAATATTGGGAAAACTACATAGAGAATAGATGATAGGAAACACATGTAACAATGACATGATTAAATCAACACATTCAGAAAAGGATTTTGACAAAATACAAAATCCCTTTCTGTTTAAAGGGAAAAAAATCTTTAAAGCAACAAGAATAAAGGGAATGTTCCCTATTATACTAAACAGTATCTTTCTAAAACCAAGAAATAATAATAGATTCAGTGAAGACAAAGTAGAAGCCTTTCTTGTAAGTTCAGGAATAAAACAAGGATGTCCATTATCATTATCATTATTTGTTGTGCTAGAAATACCATAGCAATAAAACAAGAAATTATAATTGAAATACAGTTGTAAAAATATTTTTTCCAATGCAAGGTTTTGTATCCTCTGAACTCTATCAAGATTTAAGAATCCATATTGTAAAGAGAGTTTTTGTTATTGTTGTTGTTTTATAGTTGTATCCATGTGTCTTTTGCATATCTTCATAAAGTCCCAAATATTTTATGTATTCTTAGGCATTTCTCTTCTTCCTGGGTTTTATTGATAAAATAGAAAATTTTATAATTCACATGTGTTTATATATTGTCTATTTGGTGAAATTAATAATTGTTTCATATCCAAGATTTATAAGGTACTTATTCGAATATATAAGAATAAGAATCGTCAATGTTGTTTGTCCTTTATTTTTTGATGAGGACCATGACATGAAGAAGATGATGTCATGACATACAAGTGAATTGGAATTTAAGTGAGGAAGGGCTGTGCAAAGCCACCACCCTCATTTTATTCTCCAGAGCCACCTGGGTCCAGTGGCAAGGTATATAGATCAGGACAACTGGATGCAGTGGGAAACCTTGGCCTTTTTAAACTAAGGTCTTTAATAGGTTTTAGTTTAACTGAGGCAGCACCCATTAGCGATTAAGGCTAAGTAAGAAATGAGTCAGAGAATGACCTTTTTTACCTAGTCAAAAAAAAAAAAAATCATTCTAGAATGGAAAAAGCCTCAGAGTTTTCTGTCCAAAATAGAAACAATTGCTATTCCCTGTGAGCAAGTCAGGACCCCAAATCGGGGCTTGTCTTGGGACCTATTGTGAACCAATCAATGCCAAGAAAACTCCGAATGAAATCATCAATAGATAAATGGTTAAAGAATATGAAGAGGCAGCTATTTGGAAAGAAATCAAAGCAATTCAATAGCCAATATCCTCAAAATAATTAATCATTGGAGAAATACAAATTAATACAATGCAATTATACTTCATATCCTTCTGGCAAAGATAACAGAAAAGGAAATTGACCATTGTTGGAGAGGTAAAGGAAGATAGGTACATTAATTCATTATTGGTAGAGTTATTAATTGATCTAGCCATTCTGGAGAACAATTTGGAACTATACCTCAAAAGTTAATAATGCATTTCTTTCTGTTGTAGCCAAAACCTAGAAAAAAAAGACAGTAGGTTAAGATAAAACTGAATAAATTATGGCAAATGAATGTAATGGAATTTTTGTTGTTCAGTCATTTCTGATTCTTCATGATTCCATGTATTATAGCATGCCAGGACTTTCTATCCCCCACTATCTCTGAAAGTCCATGATACTATCTATCTCATTCTCTACCATCCCCTTTTCTCTCTATTTTCAATCTTTCCTAACATCAAGGTCTTTTCCAATGAGTTCTCATTGTCTCATATGAGGCCAAAATATTTAAACTTCAGCTTTAGTATTTGAGCTCCCAATGAAGAGCCTGAATAAATTTCTTTAACCATTGACTGATTTGATCTCCTTGTTGTCTAAGGGACTCTCAGAAGTCTTCCCCAGCACCACAATTCAAAGTATTGATTCAATCTCACAGCCATACTTTGTTACTAGGGAAAGCACGGTTTTACCTATACAAACATTTCTTTGGCTAGGTATTATCTTTGCTTTTTAGTATGCTGTCCATATTTGCCATAGCTCTCCTTCCAAAGAATGTATTTTAATTCCATAACTGTAGTCACTGTCTGCAGTGATCTTTGAGCTCAAGAATACAGAATCTGACACTGCTTCCATTTCTTCTTCTATATACCAGGAAGTGATGAGGCCAGTTGTCAAGATATTAGGGGTTTTTCTTTGTTGTTGTTAAAATTTAAGCCGGCTTTTACATACTTCTCTTTCACTTTCATCCAGAGACTTCTTAATTCTTCCTTCTGTCATCAGAGTAATATTGTCTGCATATCAGATTTTTTTATATTTCCCCTGGCAACCTTAATTTTGGATTTTTACTCACCCAGCCTAGCATTTCATATGATGGACCCTGCATCTAAGTTAAATAAGGTGACAATATATAAACTTGTCATACTCCTTTTCTGATGTTAAACCAATCAGTTGTTCTATGTTCAGTTATAACTGTTGCATCTTGGCCTATTTATAGGTTTCTCAGGAAACAAATAAGATGATCTGGTATTCCCATGTCTTTAAGGACTTGCTACATTTTCCTGTGATCCACATACTCAAAGGCTTTTTAAGTAGTTAATGAAGCAGAAGTAGGTATTTTTCTGGAACTCCCTTGCTTTCTCCATAATCTGATGAATATTGGCAATTCAGTCTGGTTCTGCCTGTTTGAAAATCAGCCTGCTCTTCTGGTAATTCTCAGTTCCCATCATGCTGAGGCATAGATTTGAAAATCTTGTTGACATATGAAATGAGTGCAAGTGTTTGATAATTCGAACATTTGTTAGCATTGCTCTTCTTTGGGACTAGTATGTAAACTGATTTTTTTCCAATAAAGTGGCTACTGTTGTATTTTTTCAAATTTGTTGCATTTTGAGA
This sequence comes from Myrmecobius fasciatus, assembly GCA_023553655.1. Taxonomy (NCBI): domain Eukaryota; kingdom Metazoa; phylum Chordata; class Mammalia; order Dasyuromorphia; family Myrmecobiidae; genus Myrmecobius; species Myrmecobius fasciatus. The sequence continues at coordinate 148,168 of JAJPUD010001432.1, read as the reverse complement.
GCAACACTAACACCATCATCTTTTAGGGTTTTAAATATCTCAGCTTGAATTCTATCATCTTCACTAATCTTATTATTAGTCAGGCTTCCTAAGGCCCATTTGACTTCATTCTTCCTATGTTTGACTCTAGACCAGAAATCACAATATCATAGCTATCGGTGATGTGAAGATTTTTCTCATATAGTTCTTTTGTGTATTCTTGCCACCTTTTCTTAATCTCTTCTTCTTCTGTTAAATCCCTATCATGTTTATCTTTTATCATGTCCATTTTTACATGAACTATTCTCTTGTTATCTCTGATTTTATTGAGATCTATCATGTTCATTCTTTTCTTCTATTTCTTTGCATTGCTCATTTAAGAAGACTTTCTAAGGGCAGTTATAAATTGGATAAAGCATTGGTCCTGAAGTCAGGAGGACCTGAGTTCAAATCTGACCTCAGACGCTTAATGTTTTCTAGCTATGTGACTCTAGGCAAGTTACTTAAGCCCAATTGCCTCAGGGAAAAAACCTTATCTTTTATTGCTATTCTCTAGAATATTGAATTGGATATATCATTCCCTTTCCTTATTTCCTCTGTTATTTGTAAAGCCTCATCAGACAGCCATTCTGCCTTCTTGCTCTCCTTTTTTGCTTTGGAATATTTTTTGGTTGCTTCCTTATGTACAGTGTTATGAACTTCTGTTCATGGTCCTTCAGGCACTTTATCTATCAAATCTAATCCCTTAAAACTGTTGATCATATTCACTTCAAATTCATAAGGGTAAGTCATAGCAATATGGTCTGATGGTTTTCCTTACTTTTTTAAATTTAAGTCTGAATTTTGCAATGAGAATTTCATGCTGTGAGCCACAGAGAGTTCTAGGTCTTATTCCAACAGATTGTATAGAGCTTCTCCATCTTTGATTGCAAAATATTTAACCAATCTGATTTCTATATTGATCATCTGATCATGTCCAAGAGCAGAGTTGTCTTTTGTGTTATAGAAAAATAGTGTTTGCCATGACCAGTGAATTATCATGACAAAACTTCATTATGGAATGTTACTAAAGTATGAAAGATGATGAAGACTACGTTAGAGAAATCTTTGTGTGCAAACAAATAGAGAGTAAAGTGAGCAGAACCAGAATAGTTTATGTGATAAAATTGTGAAAAAATACATATTTTTCAGGTTGGAACATTGTCAGAAATTATGAAATATGACAAAAGGAAAGTCTCTTATCTTAGCTCTTGATTCTTCCCTTTCCAATTTGGATATTTCTCATTCATACCCTATCAATCATCAAATTAGACATCAACTTTCTATCCTTACTTCTATTTAAGGGACATATAATATTTCAGTTTAATATTAGAAAGTTTAATAATTTTGCTGTGCTGATATGCTATTTTTAAAAAGTCACCTTTTGAAATTTCAATAAATTACATGGCCATTAAGGGAAAACCATGTCTAATTTGATGATCCTCTGTATATACTCATATTCTTCTCATTTGAAGCAGCATTGGAATAAAGGATAGGTTGACATAACTTTCAGAATTTTCCAGACTTTGCCTTAGAGAGCAATGAGGGAACAATAGAAGGGAGAATTGTTTCTTTTGATCTTAATAGCAGTTCTGTTCTTGTGCATACTCTTCTTACCAATTTAAAATTAGTTTGGGTCTGCTCCATCTTCAGTCTATCCAAAATCTACTTGTGAGTTCCACAGTTTCCTATGCACCATTTCAACTATCTTCTCAATCTGCACTAACTGGAGGCAGTCCAAAATAAAGGCTCCCTCTTTCCCACACCCATCTAGCCTTTTTGAAGAGATATCCAAAATGAAGTTTAGAAAGTCTTATTTCTATCTTGTAGATAGGATTTTTCTCGCACAACTTGTCAAGTATTTCAACATTATTAACATGTAGTGGACTTCCTGTCATCTAGGGGAGGGGAGGGGACTGGGGATAAAAGTTGTAATGGAAAGCTTTGTAAATATCAATGCTGGGGAACTACCCATACACATGTTATACAAATGAAAAGCTTTAATAAAAAAAAAAGAAAGAAAGAAAGTCTATTTCTGCTGTAAATCTGGAAAAACTCAGAAGGACCTGTCTTACTCTTACTCTCATAGACAGACTACTACTATATTCCCTCAGGGTTTTAGGAGGTACTCCTGAGGGATTTCAGGTTATTTTTTCAGTATATAGTTAATAAGCTGCTGCTGCTGATCTTCCCCTCAAGATTATCAGTTGGTAATCAATTCAGTCAGTCAACTTTCAATAGCTTTTTTGTTATTGTTTTAGATAAAGTTATTTACAAGCACACACACACACACACACACACACACACACACACAACTTGATAGGCTCCTGTCAATCATAAATCTACATGAAACCTGTTTTTGACTCCCAGTGCAGACATAGCTAACAGTTGATTCAAGGACACTGCTAGGATACTAATGAGAGTATAGAAAGTGCCTCAGAGGTTTATTTTATTTGCATACCTACCTATTTTCTCCCCAATAGAAAATAAACTTCTTTTGAGTTGGAATCATTTCATTCATTTACTTATATCTCTAGTGCCTAAATATCATGGTTGTTTTTTCCTTCATTTTCAAAAAAAAAATCATTGACATCTAGTAATGGGTGATGTCTCAGTGGTTAATTGTATTTGAGTTAGGCAAAGTTTCACCAAGTTATCAGCCTTATTCTCTTTCACAGTCATTGAAATCCAGTGACAGAACAAAAGTCAAGATAGCTAGTAATGACCCAAGATGCAGTGGATGACCTTGCTGTCTTTGATGACTGACTAAGCTCTAAGCACCTGCTTCAGCTACCTTCATGACTGTTGGAATAAATTATTTTCATTGTACCAGAAAGAGACTTCATGTGCTTAAAGTAGATATTGCCTTAACTTACTGAGGTTAGAGGTCTGTTGGTTACTCTCAACCTGTTTTAGTACATCTATTGAGAGGGTTTTACCAGAATGTGGTCACTGCATGTTATAACTTCTTGGAAATATAGGTAAGAGTTGGGTGACATTTGGATACTAAAGTTGGATGACCAGCCCTGAAAAGGACTTGACAAGCCCAACAGAGGTGCTAGTCCTCCTTGAATCTGTAGTCACTTAACAAAATGTTTGTTGTTTGATAAATGGCTTGCAATATATAAGGAAGATCTGATAAAGATGATAACAGAATCATAAATGGAAAGCTAGGACATCAGAATTTAATTTGTTCAATTCCTTCATTTTAGAGATGAGGAATTGGGGCCACAGAATTTGTTTACTTGGCCAATGTCAATATAAGAAGTAAATATCAGAGCAAGTATTCAAACCCAGGTTCTTTGACTTTAAGATTCAGCATAATCTCTATTGCATTAAATCATTCTCTCTTTACCACCTTTTAAGATCACAGAATCATCCACCTCCAAAGACATAAGTAACAACAGTGTTATAAAGAGAGCAAAAAGAGATCTGAATTCGAATATCTCTGATAGTGATGCCCATGTAATTATGAATGCATCACTGAGACTTTCTTAATCTCAGCTTTGTAATACCTACCATAGATATAACAATACTTAGACTACCTATCTCAAAAAGTTGCTGAGGTGGAACCATTTTATGAGTCTTAAAACATTATATAAATATGAGTCATAATTCAAATGAGCAGTTATTTTCTTCTCAACTAAATTGTAGGTAAGGATGGCATCTTAAGCTTCTTTATATCACCATCTCATAGAAATGTACTTTAGACACAAAAACAAGCTTTGATAACATCCATTGGTATTCAAATGGAGCTTCTTGACCATACCCTAAACCCAAATTAGTCTGGTTCTCATTGATTGGCCAATAATAGGTACCAGTCCAAACTTCACTCTAGGTTTTTATGGCTCAGAATGAGTATAAATAGAAATTGTTTCTTTTTTGCCAGAAACTCTGAAGGTCTTCCCCTTTCCTTTTGATTTTTTTTTTTGAATAGGCAAACTAGATCAAACTTTTGCCTCATTTCTTACCTAGCCCAAAGTCACTAAGACAAACTGAAACTTGGGAAAGACCTTAGTTAAAAAGAGCAAGGCCTCCCACTACATTGGGGGGGGGGTCATCTTCCGTTGTCCTGACCTATGTCTTGCCACTGAACTTAGATGACTCTGGAAGAGAGTGAGGTTGATTTCTTTACTTGGCTTTGCCTCACTTAATCCAATGCATTTGCAAGTCAAGACATCATCTTCCTGATGTCATTGGTCCTTTTTAAGAATGGAAGGATAAACAACAACAACTTTGGGCACATAACACACTCTTCATAATTGTTTTAAGGACAATAAATGCAAACTCCACATTTCTCCAGCAGTTCCTGTGTTTCCAAAAATTTAGAGGATAAAGGCCTAAACAAAAAGAGGGGGTCCCTCTTCACTATTCATCTCTTTTATTTTGAAAATAACAAAAGCCAGAAGGCCCCTTTTTGAAATCTTTGTTTTACAATGTAGAATTTAAACTTGCACCACTTTCCTCAGAACATCTCTTGAATCGTATTTCTTAATTTAACAGGCAGTACTTGGATTTAATGAGCTCAAGAGCATGAGATCAGAAGCTCCACAGTTAATAGCTAACAAGTTATGAAGAGCACTTTACCATAAAACTGGGATAAAGTAGGTTTTCAGTTCTACCTCTGGCCCCAGTGGAAAATGGATTATCTTTTGTTTTATTTCTCTAAATTTTACTTATTTCTAATAAACATGTTTGTTGCTGTTTGTTATTATTGGGGTTTTTTTTGTTTATTTTTTCTGCTTTGCTGTGTCAAAAGTGCCTGTAATGTTGAAGTTGGTAAAAATGCTGGAAATTCTATCTTTTTGGTTTAATAGCAGTGTGTGTCTAAATCAGGAGAGGGTATGCAGAAACATGACTTTTCTAACATGTCAATTTCATAATAAATATATTTAGAAAAGCAGAGTGTTCAGGAAATTATCAGAGCAATGGATAAAAAATAAATACTTGCTGCAGAGAAAAGCAGCCCCTCCCCTCCTGCTTTACTCTTTTCATTTAGATTTACCCAAGTTTCTTATTTACCAGGTATGGCAAATGATTGACTTTCCATTTGACTTGCTTGGAGCTGATCAAATAAATGAATGAAAAACATGTATTAAGTTTTCACTAGAAACAAAAGCATCTAGTAAACTGGGAATATAAAAGAGAAAAGCAAGATGGTCTCTGTTCTCAAGGAGCTCACCTTTTTTTTTTTAATCATTCATTTTTAAATTTTCAGTTGTAACTTTTCATCTTCCCTTCTGCCCTTCCCCCAGCCATAGAGAAGACAAGCAATGTATCAATGTATTATACATGCACAATCATACAGAAAATTTCCATATTGTCTGTGTTGCAAAAATAACAATAATAAAAAATAAAAATAAAGTGAAAAAATATACTTTAATCTGCACTCAGTGAATTCTCTCTCTCTAGAAACGGATACATTTTTTATCATGATTTTTTTGAATTGTCATGAATCATTGTATCAATCAGAGTGAGTAGTTAAGTCTTTTGCAATTGTTCATCATTACAATATTTCTATTAAATATACAATACAATCAAGCCCAACTTGATGCAGTGTTTCTCATTCATGGCTCCTCATCTGCACAAAGAAGACAGGAAAATATGATTCTCCTATCACTTCAAGGCCAAACTTGATTAACAGAATTGTCTGGCATTTACACTTTCATGTAAGTCTTTCCATCTTTTTCAGTTTTCCTTATAGCCAATGTTGCTTATAATATAGTGATATTCAATTATGATCATGTACCATAATTTGTTCATCTATTTTCTAATCTATGAGCATGTATCTAATTTATTTCCAGTTCTCTGCTACTAAAAAATTCTGGGGAAGTAATTTGGGGTATGTGAGATGTTTCTTTCTATTCTTGACTTAGTTGGATCAAAGATCCATATGTGATATATGCCTCACAATGATACTTTTGGATTAAAGACTATCAACATTTTAAATATTTTCTTAGCATAATTTCAAACTGTTTTTCAGACAATAGTTTTTTTTTAAATCATAAGATGCTCTGGGTGCTTTTAAAAAGCCATTTAATTTATTTTTAAAAACCCAAAACAAAAAACCTCTCTTTACTATGTTATTTTTGTAATATGGCTTTTGCATAATATAAATTACTCAGGAACATATGGAGCATGCCTAGGTATAATTGTGTCATAATACCAAGAAAATGCTTTCTTTACAACAATCTTACAAAGTAGGTAATATAAGTGTTACCTTCCCATTTTATAGATGAGAAAACTAAGACTCAAAGACACTGGTACAGCATTATAAATTAAATAAGTGGTAAAACTAGGGTGAAATCCTGGGTGCTTTTACCCTAAATCTTGTACTCTTTCTACTATACCACACTATTTTTCAAGTAGGAAATAAATTATCTTTAGCAACACCCTACCTCTCATTTTTTTGCCTTTTGAATAAGGCTGATATTTTCCTCTACTCAGACATTTATCCCATGCCCCATTTCCACAGGGCTGAAGGACAGATGAGACACTTCATGCACACTAAGATGTTAGTTGATAATAACTTAAGAAGTTACTGTTCCTAGGGGTATTGACATTTTAATAGGGGCCTTCTGAAAATGAATGAGTCTTCAAGGCCCAAAGGAATGAATCTTTAATTTCAGACACCATGTAAGTATTGTGTCAGATATTTTGGGGGCAAGTCTCAGCTTGTTCAGAGCTACTCAAATCCTGCCATATAGGAGGCTATCTGCTCTAAGGTCAACCTGGAAAATCTTGTGTAATCAGGTTCATGCCTATAACAGTACCAGTCTAAGGAAACACCATTATTTTGACCAAGGACTACTCCTTGGGAAAGCACCAGGAAAACAGATTAGACTCTGGAGTTTCCTCTGGAAACAGGATTCCAGGCTCCTGTAAGAGATTCACAAAAGCTCCTAGATTTAGAAAGGACTTTGCAGGTCACCAAGCACAATTCCCTCATTTTATAGATGAGGAAACTGAGACCCAGAAAAGATAAATGGTTTACCTAAAGACATAGGAGGGCAGCTAAGTAGGTGGTGCAGTGGGTAGAGCACTGGGCCTGAAGTCAGGAAGATTCTTTTTCCTGATTTCCTTTTTCAACTCTGGCCTAACTTACTAGTTATGTGACCCTGGGCAAATCACTTCACCCTATTTGCCTCAGTTTCCACATCTGTAAAATGAGCTGGAGAAGGAAATGGCAAATCACTTCACTATCTTCATCACCCTAAATGTGGTTATGAAGGATCAAACATGATTGAAATGAATGAACAACAACATCATATGGCTAAACTCAGTTGGGATTTAAACACTGGTCCTCTTGCAGCTGGGTGGGAAAATGGCTAAAGAGCCATGGCTGGAGTCAAGAAAACTGAGTTCAAATTTGGTCTCAAACACTTACTAGCTGTGTGACCTTGGGCAAGTCACTTAACCCATTTGCCTCAGTTTCTTCATCTGTAAAATGAGCTGAAGAAGGAAATGATAAACTGCTCAAGTATCTTTGCCAGCAAAACCCTAAATTGGGTCATGAAGAATTTGACACAACTAAAATGACTCAACAACAAACACAACTTCCTGTTATAGTGTTGTTAAATTCAAATAAAAATGAGGGATCCCTGAAGTTGTATATTGACTTAGTTTTAAGCTATAAAGTTATGTGTGTTTTATTATATTTTTACTTATTCTGTTAAATATTGCCCAATTACATTTTAATCCAGTTCTGGGTACCTAGAAGTATTGCACCTGGTATTTGACAGGAGTCTTTCTGGGGATCTAGTTTCTTTTAAATCCTCATAGAAATTTCCTAGAGAAGTTAGAAATCCTTGAAAAAGGATTCAGAAAATTCATGTTCCTCACATTCTACTTGTAAGTTCTGAGTTCTGGAAGGCAAAGAGGCAAACTCAGAGGGCGAAGGCCCATGACATTGTCAATTAACCTGGGTCTTTTGTAATGGACTTTTTTTTTTCTTGGATTTCTCTATTAGCAATATAATTCTGTTTTTTTTTGTATATCTTTTACAGAAATCTGCCTCCCAGATGATACCAGTCTGCCTCTCGTGATGCTTTATAACAGTAAAAATAATGCTTCCCCCCTCAAGAAAAATATTCATCTCATCACTCAGGAGAGTGTGTACAATTAAAGAATAAGCAAGGAGAGGCTGTATCCAATGAACTCTGAAGATCCTTGGGTATGGTTCAAGGCTTCCCAAAGACTAAAACTGTTACATTAACCAAAGGCTACAATGGGGAGCCAAAAATCTTCCCCTACCTTCCCTTAGCTCACAAATAGACTGCCCTACAAACAGACCAAATATTGCCATTCATTCTGTTATTCTCCCTCTCAGAACTTAAGTATTACTTTGCCTCTCCATCTACTATGAACAAAACATGAATATCAATCCATTTTTATGCACTGTTTTCTCAAATTTAAATGTGAACTTCTTGAGAGCAGGAACTCTCTGTATTTGTATTTGTATCTCCAGCACTTGGTACAGAAGTTCTTGACACATAGTGAGAACTCAATCTTTTTTTTTTTCATTTACATAGGGAAGTATACTGACATATCTCATTCAAGAACAATGGCAGAGTAGATTTGTTCATGGATAATGTTTTCAGAAATGAAGGAGTCAGAGAGAGCAAGAAGGGTAAAAATACAGGGAAACTAGACCCTCCTTAAAATGGAGGTTTGGAGACACAATTATCAATACGTAAATCAGGACCCTACAGCAGAAGCTTCAGAGAGGAAAGAGTTAAAACTTCCAAGGTATGATAGTCTTGTATAGTTAAAAAAAAAAAAAAGTTATTGATGAGATTATAGAGGAGAACAAAGTGCAAAAATAAAAGTGAAGCATGGTTGGTTTTTCTGAAAATGTAGCATAAGAGAACAGTCATCAAGCTAGACCTTTGGACCCCAGGGCAGAAGGAAGTTCCAGAGATGCTTCCTTTTGAGAACGAATAGCTTGCTTCTTTTATAAAGAAAAAACTTTACAATATTTTCTTCAATTACAAGTCTTCAATCACTGATCCTCCTTCCTTTTTTCTTCTTTCATGTTATTTTAGCCTCTATGTTGGACTTTTTTCATGATACAATAATTCATTGCCTGATTTCAATCCAAAAGTACCATATTAAAGCAAGAATTAGGAAGTGAATGCTCTCACAAACTTCCTCAAAAATGAACTTAATTGAAAAGCTAAAGTTGTGAACCCAGGGACTATATCTGAATCCAAGAACATGCAAAGTTTGGGGATAACTTCCCATGTGATTGTGGGGAAATTATTTATTGTTTTGTTCAGAAAAGTTATTAATTATTATACTGTTTAAATCTAATTTTGTAACTAGAAATTGGTTGAACCCAGAATATTTTCCTGACCTCAGGAACTCTCCGAAAATTTTGGAAAAGGCTACAAGGAATTTTGTATGAGGTGCTGAATCTGCCCAAAACATTCTGTGTTTTGGGTCCCCTCATCCAAATCTTGTTTTGTGTCCATCCTAGTTCTGTTTTCGATCCTCTTGGATTAGAGGTTTGCCTAAATTTTATCAAATGTTTACATTTACTCATATTCACTTCAATCTTGCTGTCTAGTTGCCCTCTAAGTAAAATTCCTTAGCTATGTACATGTGGTTCACATGTGGACATCTTCTTCTAAATCCTATATAATGAAAACTTCTCAGAGCCTAGGAAGAGTGAGCCATACTTCCTCTCCTTCTTGTTCTCCTCTACCAAAAGACCTAGTAAATTTCTCTCCAAAACTATTTCAGATTTTGGAGTTTGTCCAATGAACAACATGGTCATCAGACTAAGAAAAATTCAAACATCTTTCCTTAGAATTCAAGATTATCTACTGATGTCACTTAAACTTTCCAGTCCTATTTCATACCACTTTCCTCAAGAAACATATGTTTCATACAAACCAGACACTTCTCTGCCCCTGGCCATGAAGCCCATTCTTACTTTTCCATGTCTTTTCTCAGGCATTTGCTTAGGATGTCATCTCTTCTTTCTTTACCAGTTATCTCATCCCCACCCTAAAACTTGAATCAGGAGGATCTTATTCAAATCCAGCCTCAGACATTTAATACTTACTATTTGTGACCTTGGGCAAGTCACTTAATCCCAAATGCCACACACACACAAAAATAAAATAAAATAGGAGAGCAAGGAACCTATCAGATCTTTAGAAAAGGGAGTAATTTATGACCAAAGAAAAGAACATTATGAAATGCAAAATAGACAACTTTGATTACATTAAATTAAAAAGGTTATACCCAAACAAAACCAATACAAACAAAATTAAAAGAGAAGTACAAAGCTGAGAAAAAAAATTATAGTCTATTTCTGATAAAGGCCTCATTTCTAAAATATATAAAAAACGGATTCAAATTTATAAGAATACAAGTTATTACCCAATTGATAAATAGTCAGATATGAACAGATAATTTTCAAATGACAAATCCATCTATAGTCATATTAAAAAATGCTTTAAACACTATTGATTAGAGAAATGCAAATTAAAATAACTCTGAGGTACCACCTCACCTCTCTCAGATTGACTAAGGTGACAGGAAATGACAATGATAAATGTTGGAGAGGATGTGGGAAAACTGGAACACTAATGCATTGATGGTGGAGTTGTAAAATGATCCAATTATTCTGAGAACAATTATGCCCAAAGGGCTATAAAACTGTGCATTCCCTTTGACCCAGCAGTTAAACTACTGAGTTTATATTGGAAGGAAATTTTAAAGGAAGGGAAAGGACCCAGCTGTGCAAAAATGTTTGTAGCAGCTCTTTTTGTGGTGGCAAAGAATTGGAAAATGAATAAATGACCATCAATTGGGGAATGGCTGAAAAAGTTATGGTATTTAAATGTAATGGAATATTATTGTTCTATAAGAAATGATCAGCAGGTTGATTTCAGAAAATCCTGGAGATATTTATATAAACTGACACTGAGTTCAAAATGAGTAGAACCAAGAGAACATTATACACAACAACAAGATTATGTGATGATCAACTGTGATGGACTTAGCTTTTCTCAACAATGTGGTGATTCAAGCAATACCAATGGATTTGGGATGGAAAATGTCATAGACATGCAGAAAGAGAATTATGAAACTGAATGTGTTTTGAAGCATACTATTTTCACCTTTTTTATTTGTTTGCTTTTTCTTTCTCATGGTATTTTTTCCCTTTCGGTCTGATTTTTCTTGCTCAACATGACAAAAATGGAAATATGTTTAAAAGAATTGCACATATTTAATCTCTATCAGGTTACTTGCTGTCCTGGGGAGGAGGGAGATAAGAAAAGGAGAGAGAAAAGTTTGGAACACAAAGTGTTACAAAAACAAATGTTGAAAACTCTCTTTGCATGTATTTGGAAAATAAAATTTTGAAAATTTTTAAAAAAAGAAAAAGAAACTTTGCTTCATCCTTATTGGTAAATGTTCCTCCCCAACCCTACATAACACTGATGTACTTGTCAAGTAGCATTGTGTATTTTAATTATCTGTATTGTGCTTGAATGGACAATAAATTCTTTGATAATAAATTTTGTTTATCCCCCAGCACTAAGCACAGAGTTTTGTACAGTAAATGCTTAATAAGTGTTCATTGTCTTTGATTTTGATTTTGATGGTGGATAGAAGCTAACACTATCAGATGACTGGAACCACAACAACAACCAAAAAAACCATAATCATTAGAATTGAAGGTGAGTTGGGTATGGGTTCAAAGTCTAACAGGCTGTGTAGACCAAAGTAGATTTCCTCCTGTCAGGGCTAGATAAGCTCCACTGGAAGGTACTATTGAAGAAGGCATCACTCTCAAAAGGATTTAACTTATTAAATCCTTTTAAAACCACATTCAGTGGTTTGAGGCCCAGTAATGGAAATAGAAGGATGTCCCATTAAAATGTCTCCTAAAAGTAAAGGCAGGACAAAGATAAGGAGTTAATTCCTTTAACTGAGTGTTATAGAGGGCTGGATGACTTCCTTGCTCAAATATCTGTAACTATGCAAATTAAACATTAGGTAAAGCAATACATGAATATTTTATGGTTTAAGGCATAAATTTTCCATCTGTTAAAAAAAAAAAGCCAGATGACTCTCTTTTCAGTCAGATCGCTGTTCAAATACTAACAGAGTATATCCTCAGGTTTTTCTCTTTTCCTATGAAGCACACAGCACTGAACCCTGCAGGAGGAAGAATGCTAGGGATAATTTGGCCAGTCCACTATGACTAATCCTGTGTCCTTATAATACAGAATTCAGTTCCCAAGAGTAAAAAAATCCTTTTATGTGTTAGTTTGAGGAAAAATTGGCCACCCTCATCCCACTTTGTAATCACTCTGTTGACTTCCCCTTGAGTAACACATCAACTATAAATTATCCTTCTGGTCTCTTTTAAAATTGGGTATTTCCCTTTAAATTAACAAGATAATGATTGGAACCTTTAGTTTACAACATATTAATGATGGCAGAGAAGGTTCCACAATGCACAACTAATCAATGGCTACTCAAAAGGCCAAAAGAGTGACTACTAGCAGGCAGGTGACGTTCTGGTACTGAACCAAATCCTCTGAGACACTGGGAGCCTGGCTTACTCTGCAGCAGACAGAATTTATCACACCTCAGGGTGTGAGACAAGGCAAAGAACTTTATTTTATATGTTATACATTTCAGTAAATATGGCTGTGTCCCTAAAAGAATATTAGTTTTAAAGGCCCTAAAGATTTTGAGTTCTTGAGTACTCTGATATTTCTTGATGCTTGGGACTTACCTATACTGGCAAAATAAAACCTCTTCTTTCCACAGAATTTTTTCTTGTTTGAAAATGGTTTTGTAACATTATTTTAATGTGACTTTGAGCTTGAAATCACAAAACATCATAAGCTTTGGAGAATAGTTTTATACACACACACACACACACACACACACACACACACACATATATATATGTGCATGTGTGTATGTTTCCTAGTACACTGATTCTCCCTATCCACTACCTATTTTTCTGACTTTATTTTGAGGGAAGAAAAGAAAGAAGATGTGGGGGTCTGAGAAAAAAAACTTAAAACTTTATAATCTGCAGTATTGATATAAAAATTCAATTAAGAGAAAATATTATCTAACCAAACAATCCCATACTATTTAAAACTCTATGTCATATTTCTCTTGGCCCCCTCATTTTGAATCTGAGTCTCATGTACTTCCTGAGGAGCAAGAAAATCTGGGGGAAAAATGACCAACAAATTTCAGCCTCTGCTACATCAATCTGATAATTGAAATGAACGGAAGTGAGAGTTCTCATGTGCTATTCAGAATTGAGGTGGGACCACCTGGGGTTTCCAGTTTTAGATATAACTCTTTTGGCAATTAGCAAATCTCTGAGCATCTACCTCCCTTGATATTTAGGTAAATTAATAATGTTAAGGGTTTCTAAAATAAGAAATGGGTTACAAGGTATGTCAAAGTACCTCGAGAATAATTGGCTTGGTTATCTTTTTCTCAAAGGGACTTCCTCTAGGCACAAGCCTCCAGCATCTATACTGGTATGCTCAGAACTAGGAATTCATCTAATTCAGGCATGTAGGAGACAAAGAAACTTCATTATCCTGTCCTCTCTCCCCAACTTAATTCTAATGCCTAGGACATCTATTTCTTTAGTTCCTACATCAATATTTTTCTATGTGCTATCTTCCATTTCAAAATGCTAAATAAAAACATTAAGTTCCCTGGTCATCTATATTAGGTCATCCTATTTCTTTTATTTCTAAATATTTATACCTTTCCTTCAACCTGAGTAACAGAAGTGTAAACAAATGAAAAAAAAAAAAAAAAAAAAAAAACACTTACCAAGAGCCTATTGTCAAGTACTGTGCTATATTCTGGGGACCTGAACACAAAAATGAGACAGTTGCTGCCCTCAAGGAGCTTACAATACTATAGAATGAGGTAACACAGGAAAAGTAGTGGTGGCCAGGAAAAGAAACTTTGTTTTGGGGAATCACTGTATAGCAAATAGAACCATAAATTAAAATTATTGCATTCTTTCCAAAATCAGTAGTAGTATTGATTAACTTAGCACAGGGCCTAGTACATAGTAGATGCTTAATAAATGATCATTGATTGATTTATTTATTACTGTTCCCAGGACAAAAAAATTAGGCAGACTGAGAAGAAAGGAGGCAGTACAGCAAGTGTCAAGGTTCTGAGCATGGATGACTTACTTGGATCACATTTGAAACCTAAGCTAGGATCAGATAAATAGATCACATTAGGCACTTCAGTATGTTCAAGGCACCATTTGATGCCTGTGATGGCAAAATATTGATACAGAATTTTAAACTCAGTAAGAGGTTTGCTTTTATTATGAGAAAATATTTACCAAGGTTACTCCTAGCTTTTAATCAAGTTCCAAAAATCCAAGAGAATTTTTCTGAATTACAGTTATCAAGATTCTATCACTCCTTGAATAGTAGAATTATTGATTTATTGTTTCAAGCAATTTTGAATTTGAAACTATGGCCTAAAATACTTTGTGAAAAAGACCTAGAATGGGGATAAAGGGAAGGAGGTTGACAAGTTTATCACTTCTCCATAGTTTTCAATCACATGCTTTCAGAACTCTTGACTACTAGAATACCACAGCTATAAGCATGATAGTTTGATAATAGAGTCACAAGGTTTGTATTCAGAATTTTAAGTCCATAAAACTTAGAAATTCATATATAGTAGTCTACATGAAGTATACATCAAGACCTTCAAAATACTTAGTACAAACTATGATGGTCTCAACTGTGCATACTCTCAATGTAGAAGGTATGATGGTATGATCTTTTGAGGCCTGGTATTCTTATCAAATTTTTAAGAATGACTCAAAAAGGAGGCTATTATAGCATATCAGAATAAAAATAAACACAGAAAAATATTCAGTCTGAATTTTAAAAAACAAACTTAAAAAAAGAGATCAATTTACAATATATCATTAATAATTGTTATTTATTAAATTTATATTCACCACAATATTTTATAGTGGATAATTACCAAGTACTAGTATCTAGCAAGAATTTTTGTCTGTTTAAAAAAATATTTTTTAGATTCTTTATATGCAATCCAAATGCTATCATAATAAAGTGGCTACACAAAATTTTCCATTATAAAAGGTTTCCTAAAAGTCTTAGTCCACTTTTAAGCTATTGAAGTAAACTCTCAAATAATATCCATGTTTCTTAACTACATCATGTAGCACAGAGTTGGAAAAAGGACAGTCTAGTCTTCCTGATGAAATTATGTAAGTGTAGAAGAATTTATTTCCATTAAAATTTACTTCTCTAGGCTCAAAACAATCAATGCTAATTATACTATTTCCATCAGTATAGATTAGACTAAGTTTGTAAGATATACTTAACTTATTTCATATCATTGTTACCAAGCAATATTATGGGAAATGATTGAACTTAACCTCCTGCTGTTACAGAGAGATACTTGCCATGGTCTGCTGACTGAGGGGAAAAAGAAATTCAAGGAGAGTAGGGAAGGAAGTGAGAACACAATTTCTACAAATTTATCCTTACTTTGATTAATATCAGATTTTCAGCTGCTTTTCTGGAGGGTTTTTGTTTTTGTTTTTAACCTCCTGATAGGAACTCAATAAGAAATTTATAAATATTTTTTTAAAGTAGAGTTTCTCCAAGTTAAATATATCTATCACCAAAAAGGCTAATTCCCAAATCATCTATTTTTCAGAGATCTAATATGGCATAAATTGGTAAATAAATGATCTTGTAATATGTATTATCAATATGTATGGAG
This sequence comes from Myrmecobius fasciatus, assembly GCA_023553655.1. Taxonomy (NCBI): domain Eukaryota; kingdom Metazoa; phylum Chordata; class Mammalia; order Dasyuromorphia; family Myrmecobiidae; genus Myrmecobius; species Myrmecobius fasciatus. The sequence continues at coordinate 132,352 of JAJPUD010001432.1, read as the reverse complement.
GAGGTAGCTCAGTGGATAGAGCATTGACTTTGGAGTTAAGAAGACCCAAATTCAAATTTGGCCTCAAATATTTATTAGCTATATGACTCTAGCAAAGTCATTTACCCTCAATTTGCCTTAATTCACTGAAGAAAGAAATGGCAATCTATCCCAGTATCTTTGCCAAGAAAACCCAGGAACAGTGTTGATGTGCTATAGTCTATGGGATCACCGAGAGTCAGACATGACTGAACAACTACAGCAAAACTGATAGTAAGCAGAGCTATCTATTTTATATAAACTTTACATTTAAAGAGATCATAGTTCATGCAAGTATTGGCTCTAAAGTAGGATGAGCTAGGTTCAGATCCCACTTTTAATCTATTTATGACGTACACCCAGTAACAAATCACTTAAGATCCCTTAAGTCTCAGTTTCTTTAACCGTAAAATGAATGAGTAGTAGAAGAATATAAAGGAGAGATATATGAGATTAGGATGGAAACAGGTTATAGCTAGATTTTGGTGTCTTGAATATTAAATTAGAATTTTGTATTTTATTCATTGAGGAAGAGGGAGTTGCTGTTTTTCCTTTAATAAAGCAGTGGTTTACCAAGGGAAATAAATACATGACAAAGATAGAACAGTAAAAGTAAAGAGTGAATGAGGAGAGAATAGACTAGACAAGGAAAATGGTTAAGAGGCCATTATAATACTTTAACATAAGTGGTAGGAGTAGAAAGAAGAAACTGAAAATGAGAGACATTACAGGATTAGGACTGAGAAGGTTGGACAAATGGTTAGAAGTGTGACATGAGGGAGGGAAAGGATGAATGGTGACTTGAAGGGTAGTACCTAGCCAACTGGTTGTTATTATCTGACACATGCATTAGTGGTCCACTAACACTGAAATAAAGCCTTTGCCTTACCTACTAATCCTATTTCTTCATAGGATGAGGGAGTGGTGAAGCGGTCATCCAAATCTCCCTGCATATGTTTTAATATTGTCTAGGTGACTGGTCTGTAAGGAGGGAAAGTGACATTCAATGCAACTCAATGATGCCAATGATTTTGTCCTCTCCTACATTTATTCTGGGACCTGATAGTTTTAGAAATGGGATTTATAAATGCCACAGAGACCAATTTCTTCTCCCCTACCTTACTAACTAAAGATTGTCTCACATAAATACCAGCAGAGAGAGACACATAGCATGGGATTTTGAATGATTTCTATCTCCTTGCCTCCATTCTCCATGCATCAGCAATGAGGACTCCTTGGCAGATCACACAAAGGGTTTCTCTGTAAGAGAAGGAAAGGTAATAATATGTGTTTGTCTTACAGTGCACTCACATTTCAAACTTGTCTACTGTTCCAATACATGAAAGGAGTTATTAAGCCCTAAACAAAAGCTAAATAAGAAATGTTAAACTAAAAAAAAAATAGAATAAAAACTGTCATTAGGAGTAACAGTCTGCATGCGGTTTCCCAGAATGACAAGTAAACAATAAACATTTAGTGTTGTCAAATAACTTCCATAAAGAAGGATTTCCATACATGTGCAGACAGGGAAAGAAATGGAAGTCAGGGCCAAATCTCACAGGTTTGTATGTAATCAATCAGGAGAGGTTGTGGAAAGTCCTTGATCTGTAAAGTACCAGAGTCAGTGTTTCTTCCTCTTGCAGTTATACAACTGACAAGGCTCATTTTCCCTAATTAACTATCCAGTGGCTCTTCCAGTCCACTCTTTGACCAACTACTTAACAATACACTCAATGTTATTAGAATAGTTGCAGGGTGAGGGGGAAAGATAGTTGAACGGGTCAGATCAGATTTTTTTTTTAAGTTTAAGGTAGATTACGAACTGATGCTGAGTGAAACGAGCAGAACCAGGAGATCATCATGCACAGCAACAACAGTATTACATGATGATCAATTCCGATGGACATGGCTCTCTGCAATAAAGAATTGTCTCAAACCAGTTCCAGTTGTTCACTGAAGAAAACCATATACACCCAGAGAGAGGGATATGAAATATGGACCACAATGTAACATTTTCATGATCTCTATTGACATTTGCTTGCATTGTGTTGCCTTTCTCTGATTCTTTTTTTTTCTTGTAGATAGGATTTTTCTTGCATAACCTCTCAAGCATTTCAACATTATTAACATGTAGTGGACTTCCTGCCATCTAGGGGAGGGGAGGGGACTGGGGGTAAAATTTGTATTGGAAAGCTTTGTAAAGATCAAGGTTGGGGAACTACCCATACATATGTTATACAAATAAAAAGCTTAAAAAAAAAAGTTTAAGGTAGATTACAGCAATATGTAAATTAGGTTAATTCATTTAAAAATGAGAGACAGATAAAGGCAGAGAAGTAAATATAGATGGAAACAGAGACAGAGATACAGAGAAACACAGATGGTGAGATAAAGACACACATATACAAAGAGGTAAAACTAGATTTGTTCTTTTCCTCTATCCATTCAATGATGAAAATGGAGACTTGAAAAAATATCCAGTATACCTTCATGTATCCTATTTCTTTGTTTCAATTCATGTTCCAATGTTTCAATGAAATCAAATTGTAAACAAAATAAAACAAAATACAAACCCATGACTTAAACTATCTAAGCCATTACAGGAAGTGCTTTAGATTAAGATCCTATCTGAATGAACCAAACAAGAGAAAAATACTTTTGTGAATCTGAAAGGATAGAAAAAGCAATTTCATGTAATGGCATTGATTAAGCACCTACTATAGGTCAGGCACAGTGCTAGGTGATGACTAGGATAGGCTAGGATGGTTAGGATAGAGACTGATTTGTTTGAAATAAGGAGGTACCTTTACCAATGAAGATCAATACCTTCTGTCTAAAGGAGAATCATGAAGAATTTCCTAAAACACTGAAAGGTTAGTTGACTTGCCCTGTCACATTGCCAGGATGTAACCCAAATAGGATTTGAATCTAGCAATCCCTGGCTTGCAAGACCAGCTCCCTATCCACTCCATCAAATTGCCTAAGTACTAGAGAAAAGAAAAACAAAAATGAAATATTTTCTAATATCAAGGAGTTTACATATTACCAAAAGTACACATCAGCAAATAGAAAATATAGGCAAAATAACATAATCATTTTCAAGGATCAAGAAAGGATTCATGTAGGTGGTTGTTCTTGTTGCTTGGCCTTCCTTCTTAAAGAGAACTATGACATCAGGGAGGTATTGCCATGACATGCAAGTGATGTGGATTTGAATAAGGGAGGACTGTGTAAGGTCATCTGTCTCACTTTCCCCTCCAGGAGCCATCTGGGTCCAGTGGTCAGAAATAGATCAAGAAGACTGGAGATGGCCCTGGATGTGGTGGAAGACTTTGACCTTTTTAATAAGTTTTTTAAGTCTCAGTTTAATTGAGGCAACACCCATTCGGTGGTTAAAGCTAAGTAAGAAATGAGACAGAGAATGACCTCTTTTACCTGGGGGAAAAAATGCATATATCTCTATCATCTATCTGTCTGTCTATCTATCTAATACATAGAAATATACACATATACACATATACATTTATACACTCATATCTATAGCTTGAAGGGGGAGATTCTTAGGATTTCTGGCCCAAACATTAACAGTTGCCATTTACATTCACTAGGTCAATCAGACCTAGTCAATCAGAAAAAGCCTGAATCTCTGCAAACAAGCTGAGAGCCTGCCTACTCCCTTAGGAAAACAGGGAAGAGCACTGATAGGATCACCTCAGCCTTAAATGGGCCTTTTGAATTTAAGTAGGTCTTTTGTTCAAGTGGACTTCAGATTACAGATTCACCCCTGGTGGGGGCTGTGTGTGAAGGTCTCTAGTAATCCAACCTTTCTGTATTCAATCAGAAATCCAAGTTATGGTGTCAAACCCTGAGGTTATATGTCCCCAAAAAAGATCTGCTCATACTGTAGATACTCCCTAACTCTTTTTAGGGCTAGCCTGCTAGTCAGTGGAGTACTCCTGTATTATGGTATCATTCTCCTTATAATAGTTAATTCCTTTTTGGAGTTAGTCTGCTTTCTAAGCATCACAATAGCTAACTTCTCTATATCAATAGTGTACTCATTATAAGTATCTCTTTTACAGGGTTAGTTTGCTAACTTCTCTTGGAATTCAGCTCACTCTCAGCAGTATAATAAAATCTTTGTCCCTTGGTTTTGAGGAAGTCTATGCTACAAATTCTTTTGAGATACCTCTTGACTCTGATCCATAACGCCAGTAAATTGGGGGTAACACCCCTGAAACCCAACAAGGCTTGGCCTATTGGTGATCAATGAGAGCCAGAGAGATTTGGTTTAAAGCATGGTCCTAGCTTATAAACCCTAAGATGTCGAAATATCTTGTGAAGGTTCAGTAATGAAAATTTACATTTCTTGTGCAGAACACCCACAGCTAAGGATATAATACTCTATGTGGACAGAAGAAAAAAAAAGAAGAATAAAGAAGAGAAAAGAAAGAAAAAGAAGCTGTTGCCTTACTGACCAGTTCCAGTTGGGTCCCCAATAGACCCACTCCTATTCATAGAGGTTCTTATTTGTCCTTCATTCTTGCAGAAGGCCATAATATCAGGAAAGTAATTCCATTATAAGCAAGTGAACTTGGATTTCAGTGAGGAAGGACTATGCAAAGTCACCAGCCTCACTTTCTTCTCCAGAGCCATATGAGCCCACTGACAAGATATATATCAGGATAAGTTGAGGTAGCACTTAAGACTGTATTTAACAGTAGTTGCTGATTTCAGGTACATGGAAAGGGAAAGATAACTGAATCTTATTGTGAATAAGACAGAGGAAGTGGTAATGTTATCATCTATGAGAAAAATGATTATATTAAATAACCAGTTGCTAATTTTGGGGAGATCAAGGATTTTTACCTTCTTTTTTCCTTAATCTCTACTAGATCCAATTAGCTTCTGAAGAATAGGGTTGATAATGAGATTGGATTTAACATTCTCCTCAATCTTTTCAGATTTCACCCAACTGGGGAAGCTTACTTCTGAATAAAGAGTAAAAAGAATCTAATCTAGGTGAATTCTAGCTCATTGTATTCTACTCAGGTTGAGGGGAAGGAGGAAAAAGATAGGGAGAATGAGGGAAGGAGTAGGTCTTTTGTCTAGATTGCCCAATTTGGAGGTAATCTGGGAGTAAGAGTGATATGATCAAAGTCATGTCACCCAGCCGATCATCAGAATAGAATTAACTCTTATTATCATATTCTTTCTTGCCATCAGAGTTAATTCCTGCCCATCAGGAATACCTACTCTTTTAAGGATATATAAGTGTCATGAGGCCTCAAGGATGGGTCCTTGGTTTATGAGAGAAAATCAAGTGAGCATCATTTTATTAATTATTTGAGAGCCATAATTAACAAATTGATTAATTTCCCAGAAATTACATGTCTTGAATTTTTCATTAATCCCATCTAGGAAACTGAGAAGACCTAACAATTAACCCTAAGGAAAACTGCTCTTTAGTGAATGGGCTTAGATTTTTGTATCTCATAATCATTAGTTTGCTATGGTGCCTATACCACAGCACTTCAAAGAAGAAACACTTATGACTTTGGCTCATGTCTAAGATCTTCTGAAAAGGAGACTAGAAAAGTATTCAAAGTACAAACTGAATTGGGTATGGAACAGGTATTTTTCCAGAACAATAAAAAAGCTAAATGACACAAAAGATTGACAATATATATTGATAAGACTCATACAATCAGTATGAGTTACTATTAGATTGTAAGCTAAGTGCTATTTTTCTTTTTTTTTGTATCCCTAGCATTTAGCACAGTGACTGGCATAGAGTAGGTACTTAATAAATGCTTGTTGATTGATTGGTTACAATCTTCTAAAAATTGACTCAAAAGCATGAGAACATGGAGGTTTCTTGTTTCTTTTTAGAGTGCATAATCACCCAGCTCCCCTTGGATAAATAGTATTTGTTGGGTGGGTTGCTCAACTAGGTGTCACTCTATGACTACAACCAGGGGTCCTGTTCTCCAATCTACTTTTATGGAATAAATATTTCTGCTCTCTGAATTGTTCTTCAAAGTCTCTTTAACTAGTTAACTCAACTATTGGATGGAATTTCTCTCTCTGGGTGGATCACAGATACCATGTCCATTGGGAGAAAGGAAAGAACAGGATTGTCCTGAAGCATTCCCTTAAATCAAACTATGACACGTAGGACTTAGCTATTTAAAGCCCTGAATGGCAGGTCTAATTTTGCTTGGTCAATGAGATATTTCAACTAAAATGAAGAACTGATGCCTAGGATCACTCCAAGTCTCTGGTGTACAGAATTACCTACAAAAAAAAAAATTAAACAGACCTCTTTATTCAACCCAGCCACACAATTAATGTCAACAGAACTATCTGCCAGCCAAGAAAGACACTGAGGGTAAGGGAAGGCAGATACTAAAGGAAAAATAGCTTTATAGCTATATATTTTCATCAGATGTCATCCCTTTAGGAGTCCCTTAGCCTAAATTTATAAGGACCAGCATTAGAGACACCTTTCATGCTGGTAACCTAATCTGACTGCTTTTGTCACCCTTGCTGAGCAGGATTGATTTCACAGCTGGGGCAATGTGCTTAGAAATATGTGGCCTAGGGAATTCCCCTTTTTCAATGTCTGGGATCCCTTTTTCAAGTAGTCTGGTATGTGAGCTTGAGTGACTCTTTCAATGTCAATCTATTTAAAATCAGCACAGAGGAAATGTTCTGTCTCTGAGCTCCTGAGAGACTGAGGGTTCTGCTAGCCTGAATTCTCATCTAATGATGTGTCTTAGAGTAGTGGGAAAGAACTTGAAGGTTAACCTAAGCTGTGGAAATTCTTACATTGCTGATGTATACTAGTCCTAGATTTGAGAAATTGAGCTCTGATCTAAAAGTATTGCTCTGAGACTCTTGTGTCTTCTTTTAAGAATAGACAATTGAAGGAAAAAATTTCCATATACTGTTTCATAGAGAACTTAAATTCCTAAAAATCTTTTATTTGCTGACATAAAGGTTCCAATAAACCAAAATCAAAATGGAAAGTATCTTCAATATATTTTAGTTTCTCAGTAAAGCCACTAGCTATTAGATGAACCATTATGTTACAAAGTCCTCCTTAATGTGCTGTGATCACCTGATGGGCTCCTCATTCATTTTTTGCAATTTTTAGCTAGGGAAAGGAAGTACTAGAATGACTAGGTGAGGCACTATGGTGGAGAAAGGAAGGAATATGGCTGGTGTATTTATAGTATTCATCTCATTAGTAATAGTGGATCATAAAGTGCTTTAAGATTTGCAAAGCACTTTATAGAAATTATCTCATTCGAGTCTCACAATAGCCCTATGACATAGGTACCATCACCATCCCCCCATTTTACAGATAAAATAATTAAAGTTCAATAAAAGTAAGTATAACAAATAGGATTTGAGCCAAATTCAAAAGTATCCTCTCATCTACACCATTCTGCCTCTAGCTCTTAGACTATTGGGATCCAGATGGCTGAACCAGTGGAGGCATAGCTGGCTATATTCCCAGGGAGAGGGGATGTTCTTTCTCACTGTGTGTTCCAATGTAGCTCAGCAAGTTAACAAATACATAATGGGAAAAGGCTGCAACATTGCTCTCGATCACAACATGCATTAAAACTGCTTCACTGGAAATCTGTTTCAAAAATCTGATATACAAAAGGCTCATTGTGAACTTATTTTCAGCTTTCATTTCAAGAAAACAAATAGTGTACATTCTTCTGTGTGCAAAAGTCACAGAGAACATCTCAGCATGGATTTCTGATATATTTCTCTCTTCTTCCCACTGTCCCCTCTCTACTCCCCCCCTAAAAAATAGATAGAAATTTTTTAGAGTTTTTCAGGCTGATTAGCCTTCTTGCCACAAGTCTCTCCCCACTCCAGTTTACCCACCACTCGCTGTCAAAGTATTCTTCCTATAATGCAGGTTGGATCATCTTACTACTTTACTCAAACTCTAATGGCTCACCCTCCCTATCAAATATAAAGTTGCCTGTTTGGTGTTCAAAGCCCTTCATAACTTGCCCTCCCTCCTTCCACACCAATCCAATATTCTCACGTATTTCCCCATTTCTAGTCCCTTCCATATTCTTTGATCCAAAGTACACTGCTTTCTTGCTGTTCCTTGCATGAGAAACTTGTCTGTCCCCCATGCTTTGAATTCTCTCTTCTCATCTCCCCTTCTTGATTTCCCTGGTTTTCTTTCATTACTGTTGTCTAGTCATTTTCAATTATGTCCAACTCCTCATAATCCCATTTGGGGTTTTCTTGGCAAAGATAATGGAATGATTTGCCATTCCTTCTTCAGCTCATTTTACAGATGAGGAAATTGAGGCACACAGGTTAAGTGACTTGCCCAAGATCACATAATTAGTGTGTAGTTTTCCTGATTCCAGGTTCAGCACTCACTCTACCTCTAAGTCTCAGTTAAAGTCTCACTTTCTTTCAGAAAAGCCTGGAAAGACTTTTTTTTCCTTTTTATTTTATTTTATTTGCAAAACATATGTATGGGTAATTCTTCAATATTAACCCTTACATAGCTTTCTGTTACAAATTTTTCCCCCCTACTCCCCACCCCTCCCCTAGATGGCAGGATATCCACTACATGTTAATTATGTTAAAATACTTGACAAATCGAATATATGAATACATATGTGAAAGAAAAAACATATCTATACGAAAGACATATTAGATAAAGGAAACACAATGTAAGCAAACATCAATTGAGAGTATAAGAATGTTATGTTGTGGTCCACATTTCACATCCCTCTCTCTGGGTGTATATGGCCTTCTTCAGTGAACAACTGGAAATGGTTTGAAACATTTCATTGTTGAAGAGAGACGTGTCCATCAGAATTGATTGTCATATAGTATTGTTGTTTCCTAGTATAATGATCTCCTGGTTCTGCTCATTTCACTCAGCATCAGTTCATGTAAATCTCTCCAGGCCTCTCTGAAATCGTCCTGCTAGTCGTTTCTTACAGAACAATAATATTCCATAATATTCATATGCCATAGCCTGGAAAGACTTAAATAAACTGATGTTGAGTAAAATGAGCAGAACCAAGAGAACACTGTACACAGCAACAACAAGATTATGTGATGACCAACTCTGATGGACATGGTTCTTTTCAACAATGTGGGTATTCAGATCAATTTCAGGAGACTTGGGGTGGAAAAAGCCATCCACATCCAGAGCCTGAGATAGTAATCCTTCCAACCTAGAAGTGGAACTCAAATTTATAAGAAAGAAAACAAAACCCTAAAAGGTGAGCAAAAGCAACCAAAAAGGAATATGACCATTTAAATATTATTATGGTGACAGGGAAGATCAAGACACAAACTCAGAGAGGATTCTGGAAAGATGATGGAGCAGGTAAGTAAATTTCAAGCTCTCCAGATTTCTCCCATAAACAAAACAAATTTGAGGGCAAATACTATTAACTGGTGAAAAATCACAAAGACCTGGGGCAAAGTCCAAGTCCTCCAGGGACAACCTAAGATCTAAAGAAAGCCCTTAAACTGGGGATTAATCTGTGTAAAGTGCAAACACTTCCAGGATAGCTCCACAGAAATACCAAGTGGGGACTTCTGGGTTAAACTGGCTTAGCTGGAGCCTCAGTAGGAACCACAGAAACTTTCACCTCCAGGACAGCTTGAGAGGTGCTGAGGTCTGAGTTAGGGAAAAAGGAACCAGCATACTTGGGCAGGGATGCTGCTGACTGTGAGCACTTGCAGAAAGGTGGAGCTCTTGATTTGGGGTTCCTGTCAGAGGGGAGAGCTGAAGTGAAGTTAGAGGCACCATTCCTCCACCCCAAGATAAGAAAAAACCCAACCATAGAAACTATGGGAATACGGAAGAGTGGGATTCATCTTTAGAGGATAACACTGAAGTAGGAAAAAAAAAACTTCTACCCCAAAGAGTAATGTTAAATGGCTCCTGGTTCAGAGAGAATTTATAGAAGAATTCAAAAGAGAATTTTAAAATCAAATGACAGAAAATGAGGAAAAACTAAAATAAATAAATTAAAGATAAAAATAAAAACCATCCCAGAGAAACAAGCTTAATATATAAATATGTCCTTCCTTAACTATAATCTGCTTGGAAGAAGTGGAAAGGGGGATGAAAGGGGAAAAAAAGAATAAAGAAAAAAAATGTGCTCTAGAGAATCAAAGAACAACCTACAAGGAAGCAAAGAAAATAACATTCATGAATATAATTTTCTTCTAATATTATATATCATTTCTTGGATTGGTAATTTATTGTTATTTATTTTGATTCCTCCCTGATGTTCCACTGAGTACATGACAATGTTCTGATTTTTTTTCTTTTTCTTTTTTCTATTCTATTTTTTAAATAGAATAACATTTAAAAATAAATCAAAGATAAAACAAAAAATAACCAAAAAATGAATGTTGAAAATTATCTTTACATGTATTTGGAAAAATAAAATACTATTAAAAATTTGAAAAAAAAAGGAAAAAAATCCCACCTTCTACAGAAAAACTTTCTGATTCCTCCTTAATTCTAGTTTCATCCCTCTGTTGATTATCTATAATTTATGGTGTGCATATGCATATATATGTATGTATATATTTGTGTGTGTATGAAACACATGTATATATTATCTTGTTTCTATGTACCTGTTTGCTTGTCCTATCCCTTTTTCCACCCACCCATTAGACTGCGGATTTTTGAGAACAAGGATTGTCTATTATTTTCACTACTTAGCACAGTGCCTGGAACATATAAGCACATAATTTTGCTAACTGATTATTTGATTCACTCCCTGGGATCATACAGTTCATCTTTATGCCAGTGACACTGCCTTTTCCATGGATTTTCGCTTCCTTCTCTGAGAACTGCAATAAAATGAATAGTATTATTAAAATATACATCAGTTAACTACCTTAATATAGTTTTCTGCTCCACATTTTTGTGACTTTAAAGACCATTAACTTTTCTATTACTACCCTATATGTGTTGTTTCCTTCATTCAAATGTAAGCTCCTTGAGGGTAAGGATTGCCTTTCTCCTTTTTTGTTTTTGTTTCCACAGCACTTATTGCAAAGTTTGTCTCACAGAAAGTAAGCCCATAGCATTTAGAATTAGAAAATATTTATCCTTTTTTGGTTTAGAAAATAAGATTTAAATGTATTTTCCTACAAAGAAATCTTTACTAAGTGATGAAGTCAGATGGCTATTTGGTCTTAGTTTTTATTTGTTTGTGTTTGTGTTTGTTTTTGTTTTCTTTTGCAAGAATTTTTGTCCCTGCAAAGAGAGAATTAAAAGAATTCTGTGAAATCCCTGTGGCCCCATGAACAGACACCAGGATTATCTCAAGCATAGTAGCATCAGATTTCATTGAATTAATTTTTTTTTATTTTACTGAGAATAAGCTAAAATATGTCTTCAATGGATCTAATTAATTAGTTATATATTTTCTCCTTCTTTCCCTTCATTATTATTGCTTTTCAGCCCCTTTGTCAATGGTCTGATAATAGTTAATAGCTTCAATGGCCAAACAGGAAATTATAGCAAAATAAATGTTGTCATGTTTAAAGCTTGATCATATATGTAATTTAATTGCAAGAGAACTAGCCACTTATCCTCTACTCTCTTTACTGCACACACACTCCACCTCTGTGATTTGGACAATTTAAATATAGACAAAATTGTCTGTTTTAAATAGTATGCAGGCAGAGATTGTGATGCTTCCACTTGATCATCATGTTCCTGAATTTTTGTCAGGACTCTTACTATGCAAAGCCCCACTATCTTACATGTCTGTATAGCTGGATATGATAAAGATTACTTACAAGTCATGCAAGTATTCATGTGTGCTATATAGGATGACTTATACGTTATCCTATGTCATAAGATCATAAACCAGAATAAAGTTAATGTTTGCAACAAGGAGAGCACAAAAGTAGTAAGAACTGATCTAGCTTGAACAAAGCTGAAATATGATGGCTGCTACCTCTAATTTAATGAAAACCTTTAAGAAGCCAAAATGTGGCCTAGCTCCCTTTCTTGCCTTAGGGAGGCAGGTAACTAAGAACTTCTTGAAAACAAATGATAAGATGGACAATCATAATTACATAAAATTTAAAAGTTTTGCACAAACAAATCAAATACAACTAAAATTAAAAAGGGGAAAGTTCCCTGGGGAAAAAATGGAGCAAATTTCCCTAAAAATGATCTCATTTCCATGATGCCTAAGAGTCATTCTTCAATAAAAAAATGGTCAAAAGATATAAATGGATAGCTCTCAAGAGAGGAACTCTATAGCAACATTAAAAAATGCTCCAAATCACTAACAATTATAGTATGATTTTGATATTTGTGTTGGCACTAAATTTAGTGACCACTTGGTCATGATAGCACCTACCTTCAAGGATTGTTGTAAAGATCAAATGAGATAATATTTGTAAAGTGGTTAGCAAATTCCTGATACATAGAAGGCCCTTAGTAAATGTTTCATTTCACCCTTTCTCCTCTTCCATTCCTTTCTCCCTCTTTCTTTACTGCTTTCCTTCTTTCCTCCTCTCTCCACCATTCTTTCTTTCTTTCTTTCCTCCTCCTCTCCTTCCTTTCATTATTTCTTTCTTTTTCTTTCCTCCCTCTCTTTCCTTCTTTTTTTCCTCCTTTCTTTCCTTCCTTTCTTCTTCTTTCCTTCCTTCTTTGGTTTAGACAACTACCCAAACATTGAGGTGACTCTAAGAAACTTACAGGCTTCTTGATTCAAAGTTGCATATATATCTTGTATATTTGTATTCTATACTTATATGTTATGGATGTTATTTCCTCCAATAGAAGATAAAATCTTCAAGGGCAAGGAATATGTTTCATTTTTATCTTTGTATAGCAGCACAGTGCCTATATTATTTGATTAATAACAAATGGTTATAGATTTGTATGACAGAAAAGAATATAGAATGATAGAAATGGAGCTACAAAATATTACTGATAGAGATCCAATCTGGTCAACTAAAATAATCTAAATCACTTTTAATTCCTCATGAAATTGGCTAAAATCAGGATGATGTGAAATAATGGCTACTTATGGATAGATTTATCTATATAGTATAGAGTAGATATAGAGAGATACATAGATAAATACTCTATACTATATATGTAGGCAACCACAGAAATCAGCAGTTACAAAATACCCAATTTATCAACCCAAACAACACATACCATTTATTCAGCAGTACCTTAGTTATATCATGAAAAAATCCTCCTTGTTCCCTTCTCTATTTCATTTTAAAATGTGATCTTCTTCTCATACCTAGCATATGCTATGCCTTTTTAGAAGGCACTTTTAGCGTCACTATCTAGCACATAGAAGGTATTTAATAAATATTTGACTGACTGCTTGATGTTGGTTGATGTATTGAATCTCAAATATTATAATCTTACTTTTCTTTTTCTAGTAGGATATAGATATATTGTGTGTGTGGAAGAGAGAGATGGGGAAGAAAGAAATAAAGGATAAGAGGATGATGATGATGATGATGATGATGATGATGATGTGAGAGGGAATATAGTATAATAAAAAGGATATTCAAATTGGAGTCAAAGCACCTGGGCTTTGATGTCAGTGATGACATTCATTAGTTATGTGTAGCCGTTAACAGTTTCTTAAACCTGGGACAAGAGTCTAAAAATGCACTAGGAAAACAAAACAAAACATTAAGCATGCCTTCAAATGAACTTTTTATGACAAATTCACAAATAGAGAGAAGAAACTCCAAGATGACACTACATGGCACACAGACAGAGAACTCAAAATACTGTGATAACTGCTATTGTGGGAGAGAAAGTGAGTTGAACTTGACTAGGAAGAAGATGGAATGGAAGTTAGCTGAGATTGTCACTGGTAAGGGAATAGTAGAGAGCTATTTCTCACCTCTAACCTAACTGTATACTGTTCCTGTGCCTTTAATAGTAACATAATATCCTCATATTTGAGGATTTCTTATTTCAAGTAGTTAAGTCTGAGATACTAAAATCAATTATTTCTATATCACTGAAAGAGCAGATTTTCAGTTGGTGCCTATTAAATTCCAATACTCTGTGGCAAAAAAACCAAAACAAAACAAAACAAAACAATCCTCTCTACCTAATTATGTCCCTTTAACTATGTAATTATGGGCAAATCACTCTCTGTACCTCAGTTTCCTCATTTGTAAAATTAGACAGTTGGAAATCTGGTCTCTAAAGATCTTCCAATTCTATTGCTACTATTGAAGGTCCAGAAGCTTGTCCTGAACCCTCCTCTAGTCCTCTCTGAGTGATTTTTTTTAAAGGAGGAGTAATGCATAGAAAAGGTAAAAAAAAAAAAAACTGCTTGTTAAGCTTCCATTATTCTCTGTTGCTGTTGTGGTTTAAACCAATACCAGTCAATCATTCTCAGGTGATTATACCCTCAAATGTTATAGGAGATTGAACAGGCTCTTTAAAATGCTTGAATCTTACTCTCATTGAAAGTGACTCAAAGATGGAAGAATACACACACATGTATACATATATGCACATATATATTCAGTTGTGTACAGAAATATAGCTTACACAACAGAGAAATTGAAGAAGATAAGAGAAAGGACTAAGAGAGCTGAAAGAAGGATGGATTAAGAAAAAATGCTAAAGGGGATGAGGGAAAATTAGGTATATTAATTAATTGTTGGTAGAATAGTGAACAGTTTCAGTTATTCTGAAAAGCAATTTGGAACTATGCCCAAAGGGTTATAAAACAGTACATAGCCTTTGGGGAAAGTTGTTCTTATTTAGCATTTTACTTTTCCCTAATTATATGTAAAAACAACCTTTTAACATTTGTTTTTAAAACTTTGATTTCTATATTCTCTTTTCCTTCCCACTTCCCCACTGAAAATGGAAGCAATTCAACATATGTATGTATGTATATATATATATATGTATATATATTCTGTACATGAATACATGTGTATGCATGTGTACATGTTTTATACATGTGTGGTCATGCAAAACATTTCCATAATAGTCTGTTGTGAAAGAAAAAATAGACACATACACACACACACACACACCCCTCAAGAAAAATAAAGCTTTTTTTTAAGTATGCTTCAATTTGTATTCAGATATCATCAGTTCTTTCTCTGGGTATGGATAGCATTTTTCACCATAAATTCTTCAGAGTTGTTCTGGATCATTGTATTGCTGAGAATAGATATATCATTGACAGCTGATCATCTTATAATATTGCTGCTATTTAGTATATAGTATATTTCACTTTGCATCAGCTCATGGAAGTCTTTCTAGGTTTTTCTGAGGGCATCCTACTCATCATTTTTTATAGCACAATAGTATTACATCATAATCACATACCAAAATGTATTCAGCCATTCTCCAATTGATGGGCGTTCCCTCAATTTCCAATTCTTTGCCCCCACAAAAAAGCTACTACGAATATGTTTTGTATATATAGGTCCTTTTCCTTTTTTTTTAACCTCTTTTGGAATACAGACTTAATAGTGGTCTTGCAAGGCCCAAGGATATGGAATGTTTAATAGGCCTTTGAGGCATGGTTCCAAATTGCTCTACAAAAGGTTGGATCAGTTCACAATTCTATCAGCAATGCATTAATGTCTCATTTTTCTCACATCCCCTTCACTATTTGTCATTTTCCTTTTCTGTACTATTAGTCAATCTAATAGATATGTGGTAGTACTTCAAAATTGTTTTAATTTGCATTTTTCTAATTAATAGTGAATTAAAGCATTTTAAACATGGCTATCTATAGCTATGATTACTTCATCTGAAAACTATTCATAGCTTTTTATCATTTATCAATTGGGGAATGCTTCTTTTTTATATATTCATTAAGAAATGAGGTCTTTCCCTCCTTGTGGGAAGGTAGGAGGGAGAGAAGAAAAGGAAAGGGACAAACTAATAGAAGGATTAGGGGAAAGGTATAAAGGGGAGGGAGGGACTCTAAAGGGAGGAGGATTATTGGTGGGAGGTGGTCTTCAAGAGCAAAGTACTGGGGAGGGGGGAAGGGAGAGAGGGGAAAGGGAAGAGAAAATCATAACTCTGGGTAAATAAGATGGCAGGGAATACAGATATAGTTATTTTAACTGTGAATGTGAATGGGATGAACTCTCCCATAAAACGGAAGTGGGTAGCAGACTGGATTAAAAGCCAGAATCCTACAATATGTTGTTTACAAGAAACACATCTAAAACATAGAGATACATACAGAGTGAAGGTAAAGGGCTGGAGCAGAATCTTCTATGCTTCAGGTGAACAAAGAAAGGCAGGGGTAGCAATCCTTATCTGGGGTCAAGTAAAAACAAAAATAGATCTAATTAAAAGAGATAAGGAAGGAAACTACATTTTACTAAAGGGTTCCATAGACAATGAAGCAGTATCAATACTTAACATATATGCACCAAGTGGTATAGCATCCAAATTCCTAGAGGAGAAGTTAAGAGAGATGCAAGGAGAAATAGACAGTAATACTATACTAGGGGAGATCTCAACCTTGCTCTCTCAGAATTAGATAAATCAAATTCCAAAATAAATAAGAAAGAAGTTAGGGAGGTTAACAAAAGGCTAGAAAAGTTAGGTATGACAGATCTCTGGAGGAAATTGAATGGTGATAGAAGGGAGTATACTTTTTTCTCAGGGGTTCATGGAACTTATACAAAAATTGATCATGTGTTAGGGCATAAAAACCTCAAAATCAATTGCAGAAAAGCAGAAATAGTAAATGCATCCTTCTCAGATCATGATGCAATAAAACTCACATGTAATATAAGGCCAGGAGAAAATAGGCCACAAGTTATTTGGAAATTAAATAATCTAATCCTGAAGAACGAATGGGTGAAAGAGCAAATTATAGACACAATCGAAAATTTCATCCAGGAGAATGACAACAATGAGACAACATACCAAAATTTGTGGGACTCGGCTAAAGCGGTTATAAGGGGTAATTTTATATCTCTAGATGCTTACTTGCGTAAAACAGAGAAGGAGAAGATTAATGAACTGGGCTTACAATTAAAAAAGCTAGAAAAAGACCAAATTACAAACCCTCAATTAAATACCAAATTGGAAATTCTGAAAATTAAAGGGGAGATCAATAAAATTGAAAATAAGAAAACTATTGAATTAATAAATAAAAGTAAGAGTTGGTTTTATGAAAAAACCAACAAAATAGATAAGCCTTTAGTTAATTTGATTAGAAAAAGGAAAGAGGAATATCAAATTGCTGGTCTCAAAAATGATAAGGGAGAACTTTCCTCCAATGAAGAGGAAATTAGAGTAATAATTAGGAGTTTCTTTGCCCAACTTTATGCCAATAAATTTGAGAATGTAAATGAAATGGAGGAGTATCTACAAAAATATAGATTGCCCAGATTAACAGAAGAGGAAATAAATTATTTAAATAGCCCTATTTCAGAAAAAGAAATAGAACAAGCTATTAATCAACTCCCTAAGAAAAAATCTCCAGGACCAGATGGATTTACATGTGAATTTTACCAAACATTCAAGGAACAATTAATCCCAATACTATATAAACTATTCGAAAAAATAGGGAAAGAAGGTGTACTACCAAATTCCTTCTATGACACAGATATGGTGCTGATAGCTAAACCAGGTAGGGAGAAAACTGAGAAAGAAAACTATAGACCCATTTCCCTAATGAATATTGATGCAAAAATTTTAAATAAGATTTTAGCAACAAGATTACAGAAAGTCATCCCCAGGATAATACATCATGACCAAGTAGGATTTATACCAGGAATGCAGGGCTGGTTCAATATTAGGAAAACTATTAGCATAATCAATTATATTAATAACCAAATTAATAAAAATCATATGATTATCTCCATAGATGCAGAAAAAGCCTTTGATAAAATCCAACACCCATTCCTATTAAAAACACTGGAGAGTATAGGAATAAATGGGCTTTTCCTTAAAATGATAAGTAGTATCTACTTAAAACCTTCAGCAAGCATCATATGTAATGGAGTCAAACTAGAACCATTCCCAATCAGATCAGGAGTGAAACAAGGCTGCCCACTGTCACCATTACTATTTAATATTGTATTAGAAATGTTAGCTTTAGCAATAAGAGAAGAAAAAGAGATAAAAGGAATCAGAGTAGGTAGTGAAGAAACCAAATTATCACTCTTTGCAGATGACATGATGGTATACTTAGAGAATCCTAGAGACTCAACTAAAAAACTACTAGAAACAATTCACACCTTTAGCAAAGTGGCAGGATACAAAATAAATCCACATAAATCATCAGCATTTTTATATATTACCAATAAAGTTCAGCAGCAAGAGATACAAAAAGAAATTCCATTCAAAATAACTGTTGATAGTATAAAATATTTGGGAATTTATCTGCCAAGGGATAGTCAGGAACTATATGAACTAAATTACAAAACACTTTCCACACAAATCAAATCAGACCTAGTCAATTGGAAAAACTTAAAATGCTCATGTGTAGGACGAGCGAATATAATAAAAATGACAATACTACCCAAACTAATTTACTTATTTAGTGCCATACCAATCAAACTCCCAAGAAATTATCTTACAGATCTAGAAAAAATAGTAGCAAAGTTCATTTGGAAAAACAAAAGGTCTAGAATTTCAAGGGGATTAATGAAAAAAAAGGCTGAAGATGGTGGACTTGCTGTACCAGATCTAAAACTATATTATAAAGCAGCGGTCATCAAAACCATTTGGTACTGGCTAAGAAATAGAGTAGTCGATCAGTGGAATAGGATAGAATCACAAGACAAACTAGGCAATAACTATAGCAATTTGGTTTTTGATAAACCCAAAGACCCCAGCTTTTGGGATAAGTATTCACTATTTGACAAAAACTGCTGGGAAAACTGGAAACTAGTGTGGAAGAAATTAGGGCTTGACCCACATCTAACACCACATACCAAGATAAGATCTAAATGGGTTCATGATCTGGATATAAAGAGTGATTTTGTAAACAAGTTAGAGGAACATAATATAGTTTACCTCTCAGACCTGTGGAGATGGAATAAATTTATGTCCAAAGAAGAACTGGAACTTTTAATTGAAAACCAGATAGATAACTTTGACTATATTAAGTTAAAAAGTTTTTGTACAAACAAAATCAATGCAGACAAGATTAGGAGGGAAGCAATAAATTGGGAAATCATCTTTACATTTAAGGGTTCTGATAAAGGTCTCATCTCTAAAATATATAGAGAATTGTCTCATATTTATAAAAATTCAAGCCATTCTCCAATCAATAAATGGTCAAAGGATATGAACAGACAATTTTCAGAGGATGAAATTAAAACTATTTATAGTCATATGAAAAGGTGCTCCAAATCACTATTGATCAGAGAAATGCAAATCAAGACAACCCTGAGATACCACTTCACACCTGTCAGATTGGCTAAAATGACAGGAAAAGTTAATGATGAATGTTGGAGGGGTTGTGGGAGGGCTGGGACACTGATGCATTGTTGGTGGAGCTGTGAACGGATACAGCCATTCTGGAGAACAATTTGGAGCTATGCTCAAAAAGTTATCAAACTGTGCATACCCTTTGACCCAGCAGCATTTCTATTGGGCTTATATCCCAAAGAAATCATAAAGGAAGGAAAAGGCCCCACATGTGCAAGAATGTTTGTGGCAGCCCTTTTTGTAGTGGCTAGAAACTGGAAATTGAATAGATGCCCTTCAATTGGAGAATGGCTGAATAAATTATGGTATATGAATGTTATGGAATATTATTGTTCTGTAAGAAATGACCAGCAAGATGATTTCAGAGAGGCCTGGAGAGACTTACATGAACTGATGCTGAGTGAAATGAGCAGAACCAGGAGATCATTATACACGGCAACAACAGTACTATATGACGATCAATTCTGATGGACATGGCTCTCTTCAACAATGAAATGTTTCAAACCACCTCCAATTGTTCACTGAAGAAAGCCATATACACCCAGAGAGAGGGATGCGAAATGTGGACCACAACATAACATTCTCATACTCCTTGATTGATGTTTGCTTACATTGTGTTTCCTTTATCTGATATATCGTTTGTGTAGATAAGATTTTTCTTGCACA
>JAJPUD010001432.1:35215-101389 GCA_023553655.1 Myrmecobius fasciatus | reverse complement strand
AAATTCTGTGTTCTAAATTTTTCTATTCCCTCCCTCCCTCTCTTCCTTCTTCCCAAGACAACAATCTGATATAGCTTAAACATGTGCTATCCTTTTAAGCATATTTTCATATCTGTCATGTGCAAGAAAAATCAGAATAAAAGATGACCCTGAATTCTTGAAGGCCATGACAGTGGAAAGAAAGGTCTGGCAGTTCCTACTATGTTGGAAAGGTTTTGAATATAGTCCAGAAAATAGGCCAAGTCTGCTTCTGAGCACCTGCCTAGATAAGTACAAAAAAGACTCATCTCCAGCAGATTGGCTGTTAGTGTGGTACATTTTTTGGCCAAAAAGAAAAAATCCATGAATCAAAGAAAAATATAAAATGGCCCCCAATCCCCTTCAGTGAAAATAACAGAGTAGGAGAAAAGGGAACAGAAGGTGCTAAGAATTACGCCGTTTTTAGATCATCCATAGATTATAATATAACTCTTGAGTCCTTAAATGTGAGATTCTTGTGCAATGAGCAGTGAGTGGTCTTTTTCCTGGAGGAACTGAATCATTACAATTCCTGACATTCTTTCAATAAATGAAACTAGAAAAGAAAGATGGAAATTGCAGCTAAATTGATGGATGTCTCACAGCTTCTCCTTAGAAAAGCAAATAAAGGAATTGGTGGAATTGTTTTAATCACACATCCAAGGGCAACAAGAAATATGATTTTGTGGGATCTTTGGTCATTTGGCATTGTAGTGCTCATGATTAAGCATTTGAAAAAGGACTACTATGAATATAATTGTAGGTTACATACCAATACTACTACAAAGGGGAAAGAGAAATAGAAAAAATGTATAAAAAAATTAATCAGATCCTCCAAATTGAATCAACATATACTTTAATACTCAGTGACTAGTACAAAGTGGGATTAGGTAAGTTTGGTGAAAAATATATGGAGAATTATGAATCAGGGAAAAAGAATTAGGCCAGGTTAATAACATATAACAGGACTTTTTAAAGTTTTTCCACTCAGAATCTCTTTTCACTTGAGAAATTTGTACATGACCCTGAGTATGCAGTTGTATAAAATAGAATCAAACCTTTGCTGACAAAAAATCATAATTTTATGACCCCCACATTCAGTTACATGACCCTATATTCTTTGATCCATACAGAATTCTCATATCGCTATTTCATGAATACTTCAGGGCACCATATATGACACATACCAAATAATATCATATAAATAAAATTGATTCCATTTTCACAAATAAGAAAAAACTCATCACTAATATGGGAGTCCTTCCTTACAAATTTGTTCTGGCACAGACAGACTTCTCACTGACTTAGAGAAATTATCAAAACATACTCATGATAAATAATAAAAATGGGTTCTCTATAGAAGAAAGGACATAAAGACAATTTTACACAGAAGTTTAAATGAAATAATTTTCTTGCCATAATAAGATACCAAAAAAACTAACAATACCTTTAGGTAGCAAACATAGCCTACTTTCCAAACTATTAGAATATAAACTTCTTTGGAAAAGTCTTACAGAGAGAGATGATAGAAAATTATGGGCACCATAAGTTCATGAAATAGAAATGGTTGAGGGCAAAACAGATTTGAAGAAAGCTAGGCAAAAGACTCAATTAATCAGTTATCCTAAGGACATTTGAAGGAAAAAAATGAAGGTAATGTAACCAAAAAATAGCAGATGAGACATTTTCTTTGATTCTCACCTCTCAAACCTCTCCAAAATAATTATTATGTGCAAAAAGTAAAGCAATTACAGCTATCTCCATAGTCTAAAACACTAAAAACCCTAATGAATGATTGGTAACTATTAGGTAACACCCAATAGAGAATGATAATCCCTAATCCTTAATATACTGGCTCAATCGTCCTCTGCTACCAGCCCTCATACTCTGGCAGGGCAACACAATCCCAAATTTGTTCTTGGAGATCCACTCATCGAATGCCTCACTGGTGCTGCAATCTCTACAGGGTAATTCCTTGCTCCACTTTCCAGTCCTTATCCTCCACACCAGTGTGTAGTCAATCCAGCCACTAATGAACAAAGGGAACTGAGGCAAGGTATCAGTATTTACATGGGGCTTCACTAGTCCTGAAGGAAAATCATCCAAATGAAGACTGTTTGTTCCCACCCAGAAGTCACTGGGTCAGAGAATAATGAAAATGAAAAGTGAATTCCCAAGGTAGGAATAGAGAGAAAAATATCTAAGGTCCAGCCCTAGGAAAATTGCCATCCAAGAAAAGGGAGGATATCAGAAAGGGAATGGAAGGGAACCTGTATGGGAGGAAAAGACTGAAATAATCAAAATTTCCAGAAGCAAGTTCTCTTTTTAATGTTTTTACATAGTTTATTTATGCTCATAAAAAATCCATACCAGCTAAATAAATATCTTTCTTTTTTTTCCAGCACCTTTTTTTGCCAGCACCTTTGTAACATCCCTAACTTTTTTCATTCTGTTCTTCTATTCCTTTCACTGATTCCTTGTTGTCTTCTTCTCATAAAGACCACGTCTTGAAAGTCTGCATTTTAGTTCAATTTTTTCTGCATAATTGAAAAAGTTATTTGACACTAACAAAATGGGTTCCAAAGACAAACACAAAAAGGCATCTGAAGCTGTCATATATATCTTAATCAGTTTTTCTTGACTCTGTGACTTTCCCAGGATAGACATCTATAGCCATTTGTTTAAAATGAAGAAGTCTGTTTGTCATGAACTTCCTGGTTTTGATGCTCATGGTGTCATTCATGATGGCAGCCAGTTTCTTGAGCAGTAAAATAAGAAAAGGCAGAAGAAAATTCATTTTAAACTTTTAGCAAATACAGATAACCAACAGGAATTATATCAATAACAGAAGGAAATATGGCCTCCAGATCATTTAAATTAATTCAAATTATCTGACTAAATAATACAAAGAAAGTGAAAGGAAATAAAACTGTACAGATTTTTAAAAGATGGAATTACAATAGGGTGTACCTGAATGATTAAAAAGAGAAAAAGGAAGCATGAAAGCACAAATTATGACCTAGATAGTACATTGGCAAAACTCACCAAAGAAAGAAAAACTAATTGAGAATGAAAATATATAGAAGAAAGGACAATCTGGAAAAAGAGAAGCAAAAAGCAGTAATATTAAAAGCAAACTAATAACATAACAAGCAAAACATATTGATCTCAAAGACAATGCATAAAAATAACTCAAGGATTTTAGATCTCGAAGAACACAATAATTTAAAAATGATGAACAGCATTATCAAGAAAATATAATAACATAAGGAAAGTGCTCAGAAGTTCTGAACATGGAAAATAACTTACCAATTGAAAGATTCTATAGATGCAGAAACAAACAAACAAACAAAAAGGTCTAAGAAATAGTGTTTCAATTTAGCAATTTCACTGAAAAAAACAATAAATTGTGCAAATAATAGGAAAAAGTCCTTCAAATTGAAGTTAAAATAAATGTAGAGAATACAAGACCACTCTGCATCCATCAGAAAATGAAGAAAGGAACAGAATAATGTGTTACAAAGAGCATAGGTGCTCAAGATGCAAGCCACAGTGATGTAACATGCAAATTTGAGCTTAATCAATAATGAAAACATTCAATTAAAGAAAGGCATTGAAAGCATTCCTCCAGAGAATCCTATATGATAAATAGAAGAAAAATGGAGATGATAGAAAAGATTTTTTAAAAAAACTTTTTGACTATCATATAGTAAAAACATTTAGAATCTTACATTAGAATTCCAGAGGTGCTTATAAAGGAAGTAGAATGGTCCTGGAGAAAACAGATATAGGAAAATTATTTGTATTAGATCAAGTGTAAATAAAGGAAGTCCATGCTGGATGTCATATATTTGTGAAGGAATTGAGGAATCAATTCCTAGAATATAAGAGAGACAGGAAAATACATGGAAAAGACATGGGAGATGAACAAAAGACAAGAAAAAAAACTCAGACTTTTTTAATTCTAAAAATAGCAACCAAGAAAATTACAAATACTTATATGCCTACACACACATCAAAGGTATCCTCAATAGGGGATTAGTGAGAAACAGGCTTTCTCCAGTGATTTTCCATTGGCAGATCACTTCTTAACATTCACATGATTAACTGAAAGATGTAGGGAATTTAAGAGCCCACTGTGCTTATTATTTGTTTATTATTTTTAAAAGATTTTATTTAGCTCACTAAAATGCCACTAAAAGACTTAATTCCAATGAGGTGTCTCTTAACCATACATATACACCAGATTTATTCAAGATTATATGAGTTATACAACAATAGATAGCTTTGTTCATTAACCCTCTGGGAATAATAATAGTGCCTACCTTACAAGGATGTTCTGAGGATCGAATGAAGTAATAATTGTAAGCCACTTAGCACAGTACCTGGCACATAGTAAGTGCTATATAAATGTTAGTTATTATTAATACCATGCCATTACTATTGTTGCCATTATTATTGTTATTATTATTATTTTTGTCTTATCATAATATCAAGTAAGTACCTTTTTCACCTTTCTTTGTAACCTCAGAACTCAGCACAGTGCCTGGCACACAGTAGGCAGAAAGAAAGAAAACACACATGTTTTAAACACTGTCAGGCACTATGCTAAGTCTTAACAAATATTATCTTATTTAATCCTTGCAACAACCCTGAGAGGTGGATGATATTATTATCTCCATTTTACAATGCAAAAAAATAACTGATACAGAGGTTAAGTAACTTTCCTGGTAATCTCCAAGTGTCAAAAGCTGGATTTAAACTTTGCTCTTTCTGACTCTCAGCCCAGAGTTCTATCCAGACCTCCTAGCTGTATAGTAAGTGCTTAATAAATACTTGTTGACTGACTGCTCTTACATTTTTGTAAGTTGGGTCCCTAAAGAGTGACTGTTACTCTGAGTTCTGGTTAACCCTGAGGATTTGCATTCTTAACACTATGTCTCATGAGCCCCCACTGGTTTTCTCTGAACCAAAAACCAGGCAGGAGGTTCAAGAGGTTCAATTAACTTGAAATTAAGGTATTTATTCAGTTGGCACAATATAAAACAATAGTTATAAAATAGCTTCCCTCTTCCACAAACATATATTTTCCTATAAATATAGGAAAATATATGTTAGGTTTTTGGAAGAGGGAAGCTCTTACACAGCATCTATGGGAAGAATGGGCTCAAAATTAGAGTATAGTTGTAAGTGAGGCTCATGTGTAGGATCTGCATATGATGAAAATAACTCATAATTTCTGATACTAAAGGTTCTTGAAGTTCTTTCTTCATAGAATTCTTATATAGCTTATACAGCTCTCTACCTGGATGAATCATCTCCACTGGGCAGAATGCTCAGCTGGATTCCTAGGGTACATCTTTCCTTGAATAACTACCTTTTGAATTTCTGAAATCTATCTAGAGTTATTTAAAACCTCAGAGATATAGTTAAGTTGTTTACTTAGTCAATGAAGCTGTTTCTTGATTCTATCAGATTGAAATTTGTACCTCAAAAAAGCAGCCAGTATTATGCCAGTTAATACAATAAATTCTCATCCTTTGTGATATGACCAATACTTACCAGGGTTACTTTCTCCTATTCCCAGTCCTCCCCACGTAAAGTACATGGTTTAGGGAGTTAGGCCTATTTTTTCTTGAAATTATGAATGATATTATTTTAATTAATTTAATTTGAAATATGAAATTTTGAAATACGAAAATTTCCCTGAAATATGACAAAGTAGTTCTCTGCATTTAGATGACCAAGGAGAATAAGATTCAAGCTGTACCTCCCTTAATAAAGTTTCCTGGTAGGCTCTGGATGTACTGGCATAACATTTTAGTCATCTGTCCCACAACTATGGAATGAAAGTCTTTCAAAGTTGCTAGATGAACCAAGACCACTTAAGTCACCACAAACTGCCTTGCTAATCATACAAATCTACTGACAGTAAGTAAGTCTTGCAGTATCCTTCTTGACTTTCCAGGCATCACACAAGTGAACCCTAGTCAATCTGAAGCTGAATCAGGTCTTCCTGATTCCAGGTCCAGGCTCAATCCACTGTATCCCCTAGCTATCACAGTTTAGCTGAAAAGATAAATTATTGATTGGTGACCCAGTTTCCCACCTTTTGCATAAAGACTTTTTTCTTTTATTGACTCCAAAATCTATTTGTAAACTCTGATTTTATTCTTTCACAATTTAATTATCAAATTCTCTTCATCCTTTTCCTTCCTTGATCTTTATGCAGCATTTGACATTGAATGCTGCAATTCACCCCCCTACCCTCCACAAAATACACACAAACCTTTTCAATTTTCATTGCATTCCTTTGTCCTCATCTTATCTTGCTTATTTGATCCTTCCTTAATGGTGTTCCTCATCCTCCCATGGTAATGCCTACCAAGGATGCATGTTTATAACATCAGCAAAAGTAACAAATTCCTGGAGGTGAATCTTTAAAGCTACCTTTTGTTGGATTGAGTCAAATGCTTTCTTGAAATAAATAAACAATAAACAAGGGGGATCATTATTCTCTATACTTTTGAGTCACTTATGTGACTATGAAAATGCTGTTGTCTGTAAAATATTTTCAGTGAAAGTCTGCCAGTTTATTTTCATCAAGGATACCCTCAATATGTACATAGGTTATTCACATGGATATATGTATATTGTTGTTTGTTCTTCGATCTAAAACTGGACCATGGCATCAGGGAGGACTCACCAGGACAAGAAAGTGAATTGGATTGAAGTGAGGGAGGGCTGTGCAAGGTCACCTGACTCACTATCCCCTCCAGAGCTATCTGGGTCCAGTGGCCAGATACAGATCAGGACAACTGGAGATGGCTCTGGGTGCAACTTGGAACCCTGACTTTTTTAAACTAAGGTCTTCAACAAGTCTCAGTTTGACTGATGCTGTACCCATTAGGGCGAGGTAGCAACTGAGGCAAAGAATAGCCTCTTTCACCTAGTTTGAAAAAAATCAATCAAACTGAGAGGGAAGACCCTCAGGGTTTCTGGCCAAAACAGAAATGATTGCCACTTACGTTCACTCTTTGATTTAGTAACCTTTCTTGGTTGTTGCAAAGACTGAATAAAATAACTAAAAACACTTTGAGAAAGTCCTAGACAGGTGCAGAGTATTGGGATAATTATAGTTACACAGTCTTGAAGTAAATAAAAACCCTGTGTAGGTTATCCTGCCTTTTGACCCTCAGAGCTTCACCTGGGACCTGTTGTTGGTCAATCAATGAGTGATTTAAATTTAAGGCATGGTCCTTAAGAAAGAAATCTAGCTAGTAAACCCCAAGTTATGTTGGGAGGGTTCAGCTACCAAAAAAATATATATGTAGGGATTTGTTCACATGCCCCATTACCATGGCATAATGGAAGGAGCGTTATAACTAGAGTTGGGCATCAGTGCTTCCTCTCTCAATTCTGATACTTGCTATGTTAGCAAAGGAGATTTCATATCTTCTCCTCTTAGTTTTCTTGTCTATAAAGTGGAGGCTTAGAGTTATCTTAATATCTACATAGGACCATCATAATAAAAGCCAATAAATGTGTATGTGCATGCAATGTGCCCATGTCTACATGTGCTTATATACACATATTGACATGGATTTTCACATCACATGTGTATATAACATTATACACATGCATATATATACACTTGTGCATACATGCACAAGGAGGTATATAATGTTGCATATGTGCATACAAACCGATCAGTAGGTATCCTCACATGCTTATATTTGCATATACACATGTGTGCAATATATGCAATACTATTCAAATTAAAGATAAAAAGGCTATATCAAACAATAAATAAATGCACAACACTGAGGCAGACATAGATACTGTACAGTTTGTTAACTTTATAGCATGATGTAAACATAATGATCATTTTCATAATTATTAATACATAAAAGAATAAGACATGTCTTGTTCTCAAAGAGTCAATAACCTAGCTATCTATCAAATAACTACAATCTATGTAAATCAATAAATTAGCTGAGTATGTCGGTCCCTGTAGTGAATTTAATGCATGGTGTGGCCAAAATACACAAACACCCAAAACCTGAATTTTGTCCTGACATCACCTAAGCACAATTTTCAGTTTTGTCAGTCTTGAAATTACTTTTCATTATTTTTTGCAGATAGTTTGTCTTTATTTATGTTCTCATGCCACATTCTCTTCCCTTCCCCATCTCAGGACAATATAATGTCCTTGAGGAAACCAATACCCTGAGTATTATATATACATCAGAATTTGTGAAATTGAATTGAACCAATTCAAATGAATTACAGATGTAGCTCAGTCATTAACTAATGAGCTGTGTGATTGTAGAAAAAAAAATCACTTAATCCTTGTCTTTGTTTCTACAGTCATAAAATAATCAAGAGTAATAAGTTTTCTAAATGATTTTCAGGATTGTTATGAGTATGGAAAGGATACTGGACTTATAATCAGAAAACTTGGGTTCCAATCTCACCTCTATTGCTGAAATCACTTAGCATCCTTGGACTTCAGTTTCCTCCTCATCTGTAAAACAATGGGATTGGAATAGATGGATTTTGAATGTCCCTTTGCCCCAGATACATAATCCTAAATATCCAGTGCTAATCAAATGCAAAGCTATATTATTATTTTACTTATCTCTATCTTACAGATAAAAAAGATTACCAGGATTAGCTTGGGAAAAACAGGAATTACATATAATGTATTATTTTGCTCTGCTCAAAGTCCTATTTCAATTCCACATCACTATGATATGGAGGTGACCTTGGGTTCTTGAAGATCATTCTAGTGTTAGTCATGAAGCAAAATCCTCTTCTATTTCTTTATCACAGTGTGGCCACAATTTCATGCTCTTCAAGGCCATGCCAGAAAAGTGGATCACTGCTGACAAATCCCAACAACCTAGGAAATCTTTGAGTCTAGATCTGGCAAGGGACTATCTCAGGGTCCAAAGATCAGATTAGAAAAGGAATAGATTCTTGGTATATTATTCTTTCCATGACTTCCTACTTTGTTTTTCCATAATAGTAAAACTCCAAGTTTCTCTTGAATTCAATAATATTGGGTGAATTTGAGTCTCCTTTCCAGTTTATTTGAGTTTGTCCCACCATTGAATGTCACTGGAATTCATATTCTGATTTTTGGTGTTAAATCAAGCAAGCTCAAAATAGCACTGAGTACACTTGTTTTCCTATATGGCTTAGGCTCCCCCCCATCTTAAAGTATGCTTGTTTTCTTTGGGGGGCTCTGCTATCTTCTTGTCCCTTCACTGCTTCACCCTACCTCACAAATGCTACTTGCTATTTCAAGCTGAGAATGCATTCTTTACCTCCTTAAAGCTACGTGGGCAGCCTATCAGGAAGCGGTCCCGGTACTTCCAATTAAAATTTTTTCAATAAGTACAAAAATCCAAGCATTTTAAGACTAAAATCAAATCCTTGGTGGGTTGTTGATAGAACAGTTATTAAAGGTTTGCCAAGCTTTAATAAGTATGATAACAAGAAACTGCAAACCTCTACAAACTATTCTGTAAACATTTGGTTAGGGCTGAAATTAAGATTCTGAGTACATGCATTTCACTGATCTGTTCTTTTTAGCTGGCTTTCATGTTACAAAATCAGCAACATATGTCTACAGATCCAATTGACCTTCAAGCCAGAGTTTGAATATCCTAGGTGTATGTCACCTCTTCTCAGGCTTTGATCTGCTGTTAGAGAGAGAAATATAATTATTAGCACATTGTTCTGCACAGCTGACAGAGCATCTGGTATTTTAGAAATGCTTTTGAGATGCCTAAATTGATTTGGTAGTGGGCTGTAAGGGAGCTTGGAAAAGATGCAACATCTTTGCAGCATTAGTAATTAAAAGAAATAACTGAGTTTGATCAGCACGATTCTACAGCTGAAATAAAACACCTAAAGATGATTAAGGTGAGAACTAATAGGGGAAAATGAAAACTTGGAAGGTTCCCAATGAATGATTAGTCAACTCTCTTCCTGATACAGACAATTTAATTACATTTCTTGATTCCAGGATCACCACTCACCTGGCTGCCATGATAGAGTTTCCATCATGGACTACTGTGTCTGAGTTTCCATTATAAATAATGTGGTGTTGTTTTTTTTTTTAAGATTTCAAATCTCAGGCCAAATTAGATTAGGATTTAACTTGGCATATGAGCTGTTAGTACAACTGCCATTATTATTTTTTTAAAGAATCATTTGAATTTTTTCAGACACTTCTGAAATGTCAAATAATACAATTTTTATGGTTTTTTTTCTTCAAAGCTCCAGTTCAGTGAAAAACAAAAAAAAAAAGTTTTTTTTTCTTAAATGCCTGTCAATACTAGTTTTGATTCAAATGAATGAAAAGTAGGATATTCATATGGGCAGGAGCTACTGTCATAGCAAACATTTGGAAGAAGAAAAGAAAGTTTTAAAAATGAAGAAAATCATCTGTAAAATGACTAGGTTAAAATGTTGCTTATGAGTTTACTAATTAAAATAAGGGACAAGAAATGGTGTTAATGGTATCAGATTTCACCGTGTCCTATGTCAGAAACTTTAGTGAGAAAATATTTTTAAATGTATACCTGAAAATGGATCTATAGTCTTCTATCCCTTGGAAGCATAGGTCATCACATCTATCCATGAAACATCCATTTATGTACAAAGAAAGGGACATGTAACCTTTGTAGGAATAGTATAAAATCTGAATCTAAAAATGGTCATTGTTAGCAGTTCAACCCAACTCCAATTACAGACTCCCCTTTGGAGAGTTACTTATGGAAAAACAATGAATTTAAGTATTAAGGTACTATTTCTACCCTTTTATGGCATAGAAGCAACTATGTGAGGGCAATAAATCTTAGAGTCATCAAGACCTGATTTCAAATTCTCCTATTCCTAAAGCTGTGGAGGTTTAGTCAAATCCTAAACTATTCATTGCCCAAAGTTACAGAGCAGATTCTTTTATGTTTTGTCAGGAGTTTCCTCAGCAAAATATTTTTATAAGATCTATTTATTTACACATTAATCACTATCTTATTGTTAATTAAATATTATGTTATTTATATTTATAATTTATTTATATTTAAAAGAATTATTCCCCAATGTACCAAGTGGAGAATTTGTTCCAACAACTCGAGAGCTGCTGCTCATTCTATTCCAAAGGTGTTTCTAAAAAGCATTTTGCAAATTACAATGTGTGATGCAAATTCAAGGTACTAGCATTATAAGATGACTCAAAATTAATTTAAATAAATGAAGTTATTTTGTAAATTATTATGATTTTGAGACTATAAAGGAGCATGTAATGATATAATTCTATATATAAGTCATAAAATGTTACAGATAAAGTTACAGATAAAATGTATTTTAGTTTCCAAAATCTTCATTTTATGGATGAAGGAACTGAAACCCAGAATAAATGCATGAATTAGTACTTATTAAGCTCAACATACCAGGCATTATATTAAGTGCTGGATACCAATATAAGCAAACATTCCTTTCAAGGAGACTCCATTCTAAATAGCGAAAGATAACACATGGAGAGATGAGGGACATAGGAGAAATGTTTTGGATAGGGAAGTCAGAGGGATGGTTAAAAAGGGAGTGACTGATGGATGCATCTTTTCTAAAACTAGTGTTGTACCATTCTCAGGACTAAAGTTAGGGGTGGGGAATACAGTACAAAGAGACAATGACATGAAGATGTCTTGAAAGTGTCATGGTCAGTCTAGGTCTGGAAAACAAAGTGAATTTCCAGCCAATCAGAAGCCAGGGATCTAAGGAAACAGCCTAAGTTTTTAGGCAGATGTCTTGTCCAAAGTCATAAAACTTAGGTTTTTGAAAATGGCTTTCATTTTGGTTATTTAGAGCTGTGGAGGGTGGGAAAGCAATAGCCACAGTGATATTTTTTGAATTCCAGTCCAGTTTTGAATCTGCTATGCAACGTCTGGGAAATCTTCTATCTCCTTATTAGGGCAGACTTACTTTTATCAATAAAGCATAACACTACTCTGACCTTGGTTACCTTAGCTTCTCATTGACACTACTCACTTTTTTCCATTGTGGAAATAATACCAAAATCACAGTTTTACTAACATCCTTGTAAATAATTTCAGGTTCCAAATTATTTATGATTCTTGTTATTTTTCACATGTGCATTATTGATTTATTTGTAGTAAATATTACCGTAGGTGTGCTTGTGAGACATTTTGGTGGGCCAATTGTGGAATCACAAGACCTGGGTTTAAATCCTGCAGTTGACACTCATTAGCTATGTGACTCTAAGAGAGTCACTTAAGCTTTTTGTGCACCAGGCTACTTTCTTTCTTTTTCTTTTTTTTTTCTTTTTGCTGAGGCAATTGAGGTTAAGTGACTTCCCCAGGGTCACACAGCTAGGGAATGTTAAGTGTCTGAGATCACATTTGAACTCAGGTCCTCCTGACTTCAGGGCTGGTGTTCTATCCACTGTGCCACCTAGCTGCCTCTACCAGGATACTTTCTAAAACTATAGATAGCATATCAATGAGTTTCCTCATTAAGGGGTTCCATAATTAATGAAGTTATAGGTTTAGAGAAGGGAAATAGGCGTATTAATAATGAACTGTTCTAGGACGTCCCCATTTCAAGAGAGTTGATTATACTTTTAACGAGGAGACCAAATCGCATGAGTTTTTGGGCTGCCTTTTTCCTTTGTCAAAGAAATACCTCTTTTCAGACCATATTTCCTATATTTTGATTTAGAAAATACGTTCTACAGAGGCATTGCTGGTGTTGAATGGAGCAGTTCCATTTTCTCAAAGAATTGTCAAGAGTTCTGATAAAGGCTTCATTTCTAAAATATAAAAAGAATTGACTCAAATTTATAAGAATTCAAGCCATTCTCCAATTGATAAATGATCAAGTGATATGAACAGACAATTTTCAGATGAAGAAATTGAAACTATTTCTAGTCATATGAAAAGATGCTCTAAATCACTATTGATCAGAGAAATGCAAATTAAGACAATTCTGAGGTACCACTACACACCTCTCAGATTAGCTAAAATGACAGGAAAAGATAATGATGAATGTTAGAGAAGATGTGGGAAAACATTGATACATTGTTGGTAGAGTTGTGAATTGATTCAACCATTCTGGAGAGCAATTTGAAAATATGCTCAAAAAGTTATCAAACTGTGCATACCCTTTGATCCAGCAATGTCTATACTGGGCCCATATCCCAAAGAGATCTTAAAGGAGGGAAAGGGCCCCAAATGTGCAAGAATGTTTGTGGCAGCCCTTTTTGTAGTGGCTAGAAACTGGAAACTGAATGGATGCCCATCAATTGGCTGAATAAATTATGGTATATGAATGTCATGGAATATTATTCTGTAAGAAACAACCAGCAGGATGATTTCAGAGAGGCCTGGAGAGACTTGCATGAACTGATGCTGAGGGAAATGAGCAGAACCAGGAGATCATTATACACAGCAACAACAAGACTATATGATGATCAATTCTGATGGACATGGCTCTCTTCAACAATGAAATGTTTCAAACCAATTCCAATGGTCTTGTGATGAAGAGAGTCATCTGCACCCAGAGAGAGGACTGTGGGAACTGACTGTGGATTACAACATAGGATTTTTACTTTTTAATTGTTATTTGCTTACCTTTTGTTCTTACTCATTTTTTCCCTTTTTGATCTGATATTTTTTGTGCAACACGATAATTGTGAAAATATTTATAGAAGAATTGCACATGTTTACCATATATTGGATTACTTGCATCTAGGGAGGGGTTGGAAGGAAGGGAGGGAAAAATTTGGAACAGAAGGTTTTACAAGGGTGAATGTTTAAAATTATCCATGGATATGTTTTGAAAATAAAAAGCTTTAATAATAAAAAAGAATTGTCATCAATGTCATTTAGAAACTTTATTGATATTGTTCAATCATGTCTGATTCTTCATTATCCTATTTGGAATTTTCTTGGAAAAGATAATAGAATGATTTGCTATTTCCTTCTCCAGCTCATTTCCCACATGAGGAACCTGAGGCAAACAGGGTTAAGTGACTTGCTCAGGATCATACAGTAAATATCTGAGGCCAGATTTGAACTCAGTAAGATGTCTTCCTCATTCCAAGCCTAGTACTTTATTTCAACACCTAGTTGCCTAAAACCTAATCTCTGGGAATTAGGAAATGATAATCCTACTAAATTCTTGAACTCCTTAGGCTTCAGTTGGAGTATTGTGTTTAGGTCTTGGCAACTTTATTTAAGGATATTAATTAATAAATCAGAAATTTTGAGAAGGACTTGAAATTGTTGGTCACTTGAAATGTTTTTTATAAACAAAATATATAATTTTATATATTACATTATGTATATTATATTATTTATAGAAATAATATAAAAGCTTTTTATTTTCAAAACATATGTTTCAAAAATTCACCCTTATAAAACCTTTTATTCCAATTTTTTTTCTCCCTTCCTTCTCCCCACCCTCTCCCCAGATGGCAAGTAATCCAATATATGTGAAACATACAATTCTTCTATACATATTTCCACAATTATCATGCTGCAAAGAGAAATCGATAAAAAAGGAAAGAAAAGAGAAAGAAAACGAAATGGAAGTAAACAACAACAATAAAAAAGTGACAATACTATGTTGTGATTCATACTCAGTCCCCACAATCCTCTCTCTGAGGGCAGTTGGTTCTCTTCATCATGAGACCATTGGAACTGGTCTGAAGAGCCATGTCCATCAGAATTGATCATCATATAATCTTGTCATTGCTATGTACAATATTCTCTTGGTTCTACTCACTTCACTTAGCATCAGTTCATGTAAATTTCCCCAGGTCTCTCTGAAATCATCCTGCAGATAATTTCTTTTAGAACAATAATATTCTATAACATTCATATACCATAACTTATTCAGCCATTCTCCAACTGATGGGTATCCACTCATTTTCTAGTTTCTTGCCACTACAAAAAGAGCTGCCACAAACATTTTTGAACATGTGGGTCTCTTTCTCTCCTTTAAGATATCTTTGGGATACGGACCCAGAAGAGACATTCTGGATTAAAGTGTATGCACATTTTGATAGCCCTTTGATCACAGTTCCATATTGCTCTCCAGAAGAGTTGGATCAGTTCGCAACTCCACCAAGAATGTATTAGTACACTGAAATTTTTTAACCTGGAGAAGACTGTATAGATGTATCCAAATAGTTAAAGGACTGTCACATGGAAGAAGGATTAAAATTGTTCTGCTTGGACTGAGAGAAAAGAACCAGAAACAATTTTGGACAGAACTCTAGGCTGAAAAAATGATAAAGGGAAGGGATAAGGAGTTACCCAACTAATTTGAAAAGTCTTTATGTGATCTCTAGCAGATTTCATTGATTTCCACATATCCCTGGCCTATGCCAGACAAAATTAATGGTATTAATCTAAGGAACACAGCCATAATCCTTTAGGTAATACCTCCAACCTGGGAAATAAAGTTAAATTCAAAAAAGTTATCCCAGCACCTTTTCATTGGTCCCTCCCAATGCTTGTTGCATTGGAGGCTTCTTTCAGTTTTCATTCTCTCTCATACAATACCTTATCCAAATGCTGCAAAATGACATTGGCGTTGGTCAGTTTTCTGTTCATAGCTCCTGCCCGTCTCCATGAAGGAGCAGTATCCCCAGGTGCCATTCTCCAGAGTCCAGATTTGTGTACTGCTGCCTTCCTTACCTATGTTATCCAGTTTGTGACTACTTTAGGTCCAAGTCATTCCTGCAACTAATAATATCTCTAAGGATCCCACCTACCAAATCAGATAAATGCTGGAGCTTGCTCCACAATCCTGGTCTTAGAGAAAGGCTTCCCTCTGAATTTTCCCTTAAATTGATACACAGAAGTCAAACAATCACATACAAAGACCCAAATTGCTTTTATTTTCTGAGTCAGATCCCGTCTCTCTTCCATATAGAGATAACATTTCCTTGTATATCCAAGACTTCTGTGAAGTGGAAGCTGAAGGGAAAAGGAGGAGGAGGGCACCCGCCCACATTTTTCTAATAGTGGCTAAAGGGAGTGTTTGTAAGGTTCTGCATGTCTTTTTTTAAAAAGCTAGTATGAATCACAGCTGTGTTCTTTGTCACTCCATATCCTTTAATTTAGGTTCTCCCAATAATTACCTTGCTTTCAATCCTTCCTCTCTCCAATCAGGTTTATAGAGACTGTTTCAGTGGGTAAGAGTGTTGGATATGGAGTCAGGAAGAACTGAGTTCATATCTTACCTTAGACATTTATTAGCTGTGTGACATTGGGCAATGCAATTACCTTTCCAGCCTTAGCTTCCTCATCTGTAAAATAGGACAATAATAACACCCACCTAACAGGAATTTTATGAAGGTCAAATGAGGTAATCTAAAAAATAAGCAGTTTGCAAACCCTAAAGTGCTATATAAATGCTAGAGATTAGTATTGTTATTATTAGTTAATGAATATGGACATTCCATCCAGAGGAACAGATTTAGCTCACCCATACTTTCTCAACTTGTCCCACATTTGTTCATGTCCTCCAATAAGATCCCTCTTTTCTGGGTCTTTCAACATTTGGTGAGTAGCTATGGAGCACTAGACTGTTGAGCTTCTACTTGAATACTTTCATAGAGGGATAAGTCATTATAGCATCTCTCAGGGTACACCTTTCTACCTTTGGACAGCTCTGTTTTGGGGATAGTGTTCTTTTTCCTGGATATCAATTTGTTTATTTGTAATTTCAACCGGTCCTCTTGGCTCTGCTTTCTGAAGCCAAAGACAATAATGCTAATCCCTCTTCCAAGTGGCAGTCCTTCAAACACTGGAAGACAATTATTATGTTGCCCTTCATTCTTCTTTTAAGTGGACAAAAATGTGATTTCTTGTTCAGTACCTTCAAAATTCTTTTTTTTTGGCAAAGATATGGGAATGTTTTGTCATTTCCTTCTCCATAAATGGGTAAGATAAAACTTGCCCATAGTCACACTGCTAATTTAAGTGCCTGAGGTCACATTTGAACCCAAAACCTGACTGTAGGCACAGATCTCTGAGCACTATGGCACCATCTAGCTGCCCATTTTAGTGGATAGGTTCCATTGGAATCTCATCTCTGCTTTTAACAATCTGTGTGATCTGAAGAAAGTCATCTAACCTCTATGAATCTTAGTTTTTTCATCTGTAAATGAATGAGGTTGAGAAAAATCCTCTCTATTTCTAATTCCTATGAGCCTTTTAATTATAATGACTAAGAAAAATTTTATGAATGTCTTTGGTTTTTCTATGTCATTTCTTAATAGCCAATGTACCCCTTTAATACCAACTAAATCCTTCTTTTTTATCAAAGGAAAGCAATTTAACAGAACAATTGATATAATGACCACTTCCAAGAATGTATGAAACATTCTTCTCTCATGGATACCTCCACTGAAAGGTGAGAAGTATCTTTTATCTGTTCTCTGTGACCAACATTGGTTATTTGTTACTCACAGTTCATCTTCCTTTTAGTGTTCATTTAATTTCGATCATCATAGACATTTTGTAGTGGGTTTTTTTTCTGTTTGCTTAATTTATGGTACATTGATTCCTACAATTCTTCCAACATTTTTCTATATTCCTTGTATTCATCATTTCTTTACTCATGATAATTTCCCATTACCATTGTATACTAGTTTGGTATTCCCTAAGTCATAGACACCCACTCACTTTGTTTCCAATTTTGTCTACTACAAATAATATTGGTGTGAATATTTTAGTGTATGTTGGATCTTTTTTTTCTGTTCTTTCCCTCTTCAGAGTATATGTCCAGTAGTGAGATTGTTGAATAAACAGATAATAACTTATTTACTTTGCTTCTTTAATTACAGTTATTTTCCATAACAGTTGGAATAGCTCATAGCTACCAACATATACCAACTATACAATGTATCTAATATGCTTATCTTTCCATTAATGACCATTTGTTGATGTCCTTGCTTTATGGGATAAATAAAAGCACTAGTTAAAATAATGTGATTCTAAAACTTGGAAATGTCAATAGAAAAAGCTGAGAAAAACTTCAATGAGGACATTATCTGCATAGGAATATTGAAAAGGAAAGAAAGATGAAGGAAAGGACCCCAAAGAATAATAAACTTATAATAGGAAGTATCTGCTGTGGTTATCAAAGAGCAAAAGTAAAGGCTGTGTGAAATATATGTACATTGAAAGTCAACCTCTGTGTATCTTCTCTAGCTACCTGATGGTTCTCCTGCCTAAAATAATAGATAAATGGGATCTTAGGAACAAATCTAGTCCTTCCTTCTCTAAAGACAGATGTTACCTGAATTAGTGTAAGTAAATAACTACCTATCTTGCTCCTGAGGATATTCACAAGTTCTGATTTCTTGTTTATCTGATGAAGCCAAATTTGCTGTTGAACAATGGAAGCTCCTTCCATATTTGAGACATATGGTAGAAAAATAATTCCCCAGATGGATTAGTCCTGAATTCCAAATTTGGAGTCTTTCCTTTCTTCCAGAATCCTTTGGTTTGAAATAACATCCGCCAACAGACAAGACCAGTGGCTTTCCAGCAGTCTTTCCTTCTGTTGCCAAAAACAACTAATCAAAGCCATCACTAACTAATCTACAAGATTTCATAGCAATAAAGGACCATGGAAAAGGTCTTACCAAGTCTTCATCATTCTGTATTACAGTGCTGTTGATAATGAAAGCCCATAAGTGACAGGTATATAACTGAAATCAAGATTATAGTCACCAAGATATCATAAAAGCATAAAAAAGTGAACTTTGGTTAAAAGGAAACATCAACACTGACAAGATAAGGAATATTTATTACTCAGGTGTCTTTTGCAAATTTCCTTTTTCTTTAATACAACTAAAGTATAACAGTTTAAGATACCAGAAGAATAAATCAGTGATGAAGTATTAGCTTCATTGAAACCAGTGTCCCTTTATGTACAGATTATGAAGTGGTATATCACAAATCATATCATTGTCATCTTTTTTTATTAATGTAGGTTTCTTCCATATTGGAAAGTTCCCATGTATTAACACTAAGCAAACTCTATTTTGCTGCCAAATGTTATAGTAACACCCATTGATGAGAGCTCCATAGTTGCCGTCTTCAAGGAGATGCCCCTCCTGAATAATACCCATATATGCCTAAAATTGCTGATGGCAGTTATAAGCTTTTTTGCCTACTTATCTGTCTGCCTTCTATGTGACCCCAAATTAGGCCTTAGAATGTATAGCATTTAATAGAGATTCTGGGCACAATATACCTTCTCACAATTAGTAGAAAGTGCTGTTTTGTAATTAAAGGGTGAAGTGGGGCATGATGAACATATGGAAAAGGAGACCCTTAATAAGTGATGGAGCCTTCAAAAGAAATTGCTAATTAGTATGCATTTGATGTGCACTATACCAATTTTAAGACTTTGCCTTGAATAAATTGCTATGTTGGGTGTTCGAAGGAGTGGTGAGATTAGCATTTACAAAGGGGGCAATTTTCTGTCTTCTTGACTCTGTTAAATGGAGGAAATAACTTCCAAGACTGGAGCAGTAGTTAGCCCATCAATCATTCTCACAGCTGGAAACTGGGGATCCCAAATGCTGAGATCAGTTAATCCGTCAGCTAATAAGTTCATAGTGGCACCATATGGCGCAGGGCCACTCCATACTGGGGCAAGGACAGAACTGTTTACACAGGCATGCTGCTTTCTCAGGTAGCTCCCTGCTGACAAAGCCCTTTGTTCTGAAGGATCAATTTACTTTGCACAGTAAATTGACTGAATTGATCAGTTCAGAGCATATAATTGTTAGCTAATCCTTTGGAATCATGTCCCATCCATATGGGAGGGACAAAGAGGTGCTGCTAGTGGCCTAGTTCCTTGCTCCATCCCAGAAGCTATTTTCGCTGGACATGATGGACCCTGATTAACACTACCAATGGGTAGATGTGTAATCTGTATAGACTTCAAATGACAGAGGATGCCCTTAACTCCTACACAGGCTATTTGAAGTTTCTTTGCTCTATTGGAATCATAACTTGACTGGAAATTTTAAAAATGGGTCATTTTGAGCAATTTAACAGCTGAGCACCTTTTCTTGAATTCTTGTCCCAAATGACCAAGAATTGCTGCTATACCCACAAATCAAAGAAGGTTGGCCAGTGCTGTTTGTCTCAAAGTTAACCCAACACTAAAGACAGTTAAAAAAAAAAGAGGAAAAGAGAGAATAAAATAGAGGACAGGAGAGAAAAAAATTCCAGAATTATATGGAAAAAAAAGTAAAAACTTGGGAAATTAAGGCAGAAACAAAATTGTTAGGCACCCTGA
This sequence comes from Myrmecobius fasciatus, assembly GCA_023553655.1. Taxonomy (NCBI): domain Eukaryota; kingdom Metazoa; phylum Chordata; class Mammalia; order Dasyuromorphia; family Myrmecobiidae; genus Myrmecobius; species Myrmecobius fasciatus. Next base: position 81,004 of record JAJPUD010001432.1, on the reverse strand, counting down.
AAAAGTGACTAAGCATATTCCCAGCTATGCCTGTGTATGGGAAACTACATCAGAGCCTTTCATAGCAAACTAAAGCAAAATGCCCTGCCCCACCTCACACCCTGTGAACTGGTCTAAACCCCATAGCTTTATTCTACGGATGTGTTTGATCTGACTTCGTGTTTTTCTACTCACATACAAAATAGATGAAGAATAAATAAAATTTTTAAAATTCAGTCAATTGAGATAAACGTTGGACATGGTTTCCTTAAACCAAAGGTTTTACTTCAATAGCTAATGTCAATAGAATCATTTCACATCAATGGTTTGAAAAGAAAATTGTATTCAATGGGAGCAGAAGCCGTTTGGAGTGCTGCGAGGACATTTACTTATTAAACATCTGAACAGTAATGAATTTTGTACTACCAAGCCAAGAGTTTCAACCAATTAAGTAGATGGTGATTTCTTTCATTTTCACTGACATATAAAGCTCTAAAAAAGGGGAATAACTATAATGGAAACTACAACTTGTCCTTAGTTCAGCAGTATTTGTATATTTTGAACAAGCCAGTCTCTTTAAAGGCACTCCTTACCTGGTAGGACTGCCTAACCAAACAAGAAAGGCAGAAGTTATAAAGATAGTTTTTACATAGATTCCCAAACTAAGTAATTCATGCACATCATCAGTTAATCTTTCTGGATTCCTATATTTTCAGCAGTTTTTTCAAATGTAGATTTTAATTTCTGGCCCATTACCACATCCACAATTCCCAGGACTCTGCAGTTTTGGGAATTGCAAAACCAAAATGCTTTTGTCTGTTTTATTTTAGGAGATGTTTTTCTGAGAATAAAACAAAATATGAATAATTCTCTGGAAGAAAATGGGGGAAATGGAACTTCTGCCTTGTAAAAATAAGAGAAATAGAAGTAAATAGTAAAATATTTAGGTTTTAAAAGAAAACTTCATAAACATTCTAACAGCAAAGCTGGCTTTTTTTTGCAAAAGAAGCTATCTTGTGAGTGTTCATCACATTAAAATAAAAATGTTTGTCCTTTGAATAATATTTTTACTGATTCAGAGGATCTCATTATACAACTGGGTATAAAATTAATTCAAAGGTTGTCTTGACTTTTTCTATTCACATTGGGAATACAGGGTGACACACTCCCATAATCCCTGAACCCAGAAAGGCTAAGGCAAGTGATCAATTGAAATCAAGAGTTATGAACTATAATAGGCTAAGCCAATCAGATGTGTGCACTGTTTGATATTAAATATAATGAATCCAACATAAGTAACATGGTAATGTGTTTTGCATGCTTGAACATGTATAAGTAATATCAAATTCCTTACTAGCTTAGATAAGGGATAGTTGAAGAAGGAAGAGAGAAACTTTGGAACTCAAATTTTTTTTTAAGTGAATGTTAAGAATTGTCTTTCTGTGTAACTAAGGAAAAACAAAATATTATTTAAAAAAACATAGTGAATCCCCCAAATCAGAGTCCTACAAGATTGCCTAAGTATAGGTGAACCAGTCAAGGTTGGAAGTAGGAGATCAAAGCTTCCATGCCTAGTGTGAATGGGATCCTGAATGCCACTGTACTTCCAGCTTGTGCAAGATAGAAATTTATCTTTAAAACAACAACAAAATCTTTTTCTGCTAACACAGATAATGAGTATTGCTCATTGTATTAAATGGCATCTAATAACTTGATGAATCAAATTTAGATTCTTCTAGAAGCAGCTAAAACTCTGTCCTAAATTATATCCATTCCTTTTGGAATGGTCTTTCACTTTAACTCCTTTTCTAGCACTTAAAGGGCAGTTAAATGGGTAGAGTACTGGACCTGGAATCAGAAATGCCTGAGTTCAGATCAGCCTTAGACATTTATTGTGTGAATCTGGGAAAGTCACTTAACTTCTATTTGCCTCAATTTCCTCATCTGCACTATGAGGTAATCATAGAACCTGCCTCCCAGGATTGTTATAAATATAAAATTAGATCAATTTGTAAACTGCTTTACAAAACTTAAAGCGTTATGTAAATCCTATCTATTATTATTATGAGTGTAGCTTGTTAGAATATTAGAGTTACAATTCAAACTAATAGACAAAATATATACTCGTTGAAATATACCCTTTATTCTACCTAGCCATGATTTCTTCATATGATGGGATTTAAGGAAATATTAATACACTCAGGAACCTTAAAAAGATTAAAAATCATATTGAAAGCTTTTTGCTATACACAAAAAAAATTTATTAGGGGCTACATAAAATGAGTTCCATTATTATATTTCCTTGAAATTTGAGCATTATTTTTCCTTTATCTTGTGTAAGCATATATGATTCTTCTCATCATTAGACCCAAAAGCTGTAATCCTAGACTTCTTTACAATTCAAACATTTGGAAAAATAGAAATGCAACTCATGGGTATTAGTTAGTATGTCAATTTCTTAGAAGACTGTTTTATCTCAATATCTATAAGAAGGTTTAAAAGCATTATGTGAATGTTCAACATCTTAAAAACTTTTCTTATTCAAAAAATGATGGCTTCAAGGGGGAAAAAAAAAACACAACTTTTTTTCTTCTTCTCTATCATCTGACCTCTCCTCTCTACTTTCTATGAATATGTCAAACAAAACTTCCTTATAAGGATATAAGGAATGTCCTCATTATATCCTTCCTACCCCATCTCATTATGAAACGTTTTCTTCCTTATCATGTTTGTAAGGCACATTGCATCTTTTTTCTTGCCAAACACTGGAAAAATGATTATCCAAGGTTACAAATATACACTGCTTTTAAGAACTGTCATAGGATGCTTGTGAAGGACTCTAGAGTTCCAACTATCATAAACAAATAATATATAAATCCTACAGTAGAGTTAGGACTTAGGCCAAATTTCTACATTTGGACTATTTTTGACTTCCTATGTCAAGAAGCAATGACTACCAACCTGTAATTCAGATATTGGCACTGAATAGCTGAAGAATTCTCTTTTTTTTGAAACCCTCAGTGATTGCTATCCTAGCAGAAAAAAGTATATTATTAAAAACTTGTAGAATTATATATTTTTTTCTACTGAGGTATGATAAATTATTTGGTGAGGGGAGGATTATGAGATTTTTTTCTAGCATTTTTATTGGGTTAATTATTCAATTTGTGGTTTATGTTGTTATTCAGTCATGTCTGACTCTTTATGACCCCATTTGACATTTGTAAAGATACTAGGGTGGTTTAGATACTAGATAGAGCTTTTCCATCTCATTTTACAAGTATGGAAGCAAATAGGGCTAAGTGACTTGCCTAGGGTCACAGTTCATCAATATCTGAGACTGGATTTGAACGCATGAAGATGAGCTTTTCTAACTCCAGGCCCTATATCCTATCCTCTCTGCCATCTATATGCCTTGTGGTTTATACAGATCTTCAACATTATGTCCAATTTTTCAGGTTTTCCATGATTAGAATAGTCAATGAAACTGAAATAAGTCTATTTTGTTACTTGTTATATTTTTTGTTTATAATTTTGAGTCTTAAAATTAAAGCAAAAGATTAATGACTAAAGTCAGCTTTTGGATAATCTTTGTATTTAAATTATCCACTTAATCTCTGTTCTCAAAATATATGAATATTATTCACTTGGACTATGGAAGTGAATTGAATTATCTATTGATAGGTTTAAATTCTAAATACCAAACTTTAGATAAAAGCCAGATAGCTAACAATCATGAGGTGCTCCTCTGACCATAATATACAGCAGTGGGTATATTATGAGACTTAAGGTTAGATGAAACTAAATTCATGTCCTGGTTCTGACTCCTTTGTTACCCTGACAAAAAAGTCCTTAATTTGTCTAAGACTTAATTTCTTCATCTATAAAATGAAGATAATAATATCTCTACTTCCTAAGAGTATTGAAAGAAAAACACTTTGTAAACCTTTATCTGCTAAAAAAAAAAAAGAGCAAGAGACTACATGAAATTAGAGACAACATGGATAGAACACTTGACAGGTAGAGAACTTGTGTTCAAATCCTTTTTTCAGATACTTCTGAAATGAGCAGTCTTAGGTAATTTCTCTCTGTCTCAGTTCTTTCATCAAAATACAGGGGGTTATTTCACCGGTGATTTAATGATCCCAAAAGTTCCAATCCAAATTTCACCTCATCATAGATTAGATCTGGAAGGAACTTTATGAGACACAATATCCAAAAAACAATTAAATAATACATGTTCTCTTTAAGTTTATATTCCTTCTAATTCTATCTACAATTACATTTTAAAACAAACTAAAAATATTGACATAAGGAAAATTATCAGGGATACTACTAAAATAAAGTTTTTTTCCTTTACTTTCTGCTCTTTTCTAATCATTCTTTCATACCACTGTCAATCTGTTCTGTCATTCCTCTATCTGAAAATCTTCAGTGTCTGCTGTTCAATATCCTCTGCAATCTGCTATCTTTCTCTTGTCCCTTGCTTCCTATTATTCCTTTCCGTGTATTCTATGCTTCAACCAAATTGGACAACTCTAATTACCCAACTTCTAGTTTCTCATAACTCTTATCATATAATATGGTCTCATACTTGAGCTCTGAATATCACCCTTTCCCCTCTTTGCCTATTTAACTTCTACCCCTCCTTAAAAGCCCGGTTCAAATGCCACCTTCTATTAATCTTTCCCTGATTCCCTTGGTCAATATTAATCATCTTTTTGGACCTCACAGAGCACTTTTTTAAACTTAGGAAATCTCAAAACTCTTTAAATGAACACAAAATCTACCCAGAAATCCATAACTATTTTTTAAAATACTAACAATTTATTATTGTTGCTATATGGTAATCATATATGCAATAAAGTATCAAAAGAATTGAAAATAAATATCCTATGCAAGGCAATAGAGATATGTATAGTAAGGGTGAACAAGCTAGAACCTAGAACTTATCCCATATGACCTATGATGACCATAATGAAAAACAGCAGTCACAAGGAAAATGTACACTATGAAGAAGAGATAGGCCGAGAAGAGCAAGGGATGATGAATGGACAGCTAGAGAATCATATTGGTATCTTTGTGATATCAAGGGAAAGCAAGGAAGGCCTCTGGTATGTTGGGAGGGATAGATAGATGGATTTTCATTTGCATTGCTAAAAAGAACATCCAAATTGATGAGATTCTAGTTCCATCGATGTATTTGGATACCAAGTAACTCTTACCACATACTATTTTATTAGCTGTGTTTCTGCATTGTCACTCCAATAAACTATAAGCTCTTCAGTGGCCAAACATAACAGATTAACACAGAGCAGGAGTTCAATAAATATTTGTTGAATAAATGGAAAGAAATTAATAAATCATATACATGACTCAAGTAAAATTTTGTCAAGTTAATTTAAGTGGGTAAACATCATTTGAAGATTTTCCTTCTTCTCCTGATCCTGTCTTCCCTGAAGTATGAAAGATTCATTCAATATTTGTATGATCTTAGAAAATCATTTGATCACTCTTTCCCTATCTGTATGTTGAACATAGGCGCTCTCTAAAATCTCTTCCAGCTCTAACATTGTAGGATCCATGATCTTTGTGATCCATGAGTTACTCTTCAGATGATATATTTGCCATGGCAATGACTACCCTAAAAGGATCCCCACGGACACAAATATGATAAAAGATTATGGCATTCAGGGAATAAATTATAACTAAAAGGAAAAGGAAAGGGAGTTTGTTGCTCCCACTGAAATTCAGGATATGGGTCTGCAGTGAGATAGTTTGGACCACTCCCTTTTTCTTGGTAGACAGCTATTCAGGACTGGTCAAGGAAACAGGAAGTTACTACTGATTCATTGCCAGTGGTGGTCTGAGTCATGCATTTGATTGACTTAGAAAAAATCACAAAAGGCTTATTAACACTAAAATATATAAATATTCTTTATCACTGGAGACAAGAACCTCTGAAGGCACATTGGAAGTTATGCTCACTTGTAAAACAAATAAAAAATAATTTAAAAAATAAAAGAATCAAGAAAGTAAATATCTATATCCATATCTATATATGTATATATAAATATAGATATTCCAAGGCCTAGTAGTCCATCAATAGCAAGGAAAATAGCAAAACTGTTTGAACATGAGATCATATCTTTGAATTCCTTGTTTTGGTTTATGATTGGTCAAACCTTATTACTTAAAAAACAAAGTCTTGTTGGCTTAATGTTTGTTTTTTTTAAGAGAAAGAAAAAAGCACTGAATACTTCAAACAATTATCAAATATAGATTTTTAACTGGGAGAAGGTCTGAGTCTGGGAGAAGAGGGAGATTATGTGAGAATTTAAGAAAAATTGCAAAAAAAATTAAGATGCATTATGAAATGCAGTTAACCAGATGTAACAGTTTAATTTAAAGTGGGTGGAAAATGGTATAAATATGATGTTTCTATATAAAAAGCAAATAAATTTTATCTGGTATAATGCTTAATTTTTTTATTTAATGAAAGCATTCTAAAGTAAATAATACAAAAGCAACATTTTAAATAATAGCTAGTAATGCCTTTTATATTTATAACATTCTAAATATAGAACCCCAAACAAATTCTTACAGAGGAATTCCACAAATCCCTCAAAAATAGGACTTTGAATAGAAACCCTGACATGTTCCCACTGAGGGAGACACACAAAGCCTTGCTAGAACAAAGTAGGCAGTCTTTTTTTTTTTATAAGGATGGGTGATTTGGGAATTTATATAGCCACTTGGGAACTATAGCTTCTCATCTGTGGACTAGAAATGCGGACTGCTCTTGTCTGACTTGGAGACAATGAACACAATTGTAGACAGAGGAAATGGCGCCTGTTTTATACAGTAACTCTTGCCCTAGCTCATTTTGGTCGAGGCAGTTTTGTCAGGGACTACAAAGTGTCACTTGCAGCAATCCTCCATTTTTCTGAGTAGGGAAGAAGAAATTAGAAGCTCCATATTGGGCCAACAGTTGGACTGGAAAGACAGTCAAATTGACTATGAATTCCACCTATCCATTTTAGGGGGCAGGAGAAGATGAGAAAACCAAGAAGCTAATTCTGCTACTAACCAATGCTTACTTCAACACTATTAGTAATGGAAACTATCACAATTGTTCAATCATATCTATAATGCTTACTATTGCCCCAGGAAGAGGTGAAAGCTATGCCAAGGGATGAGGGAAAAGAATAATCTTCAGGCACTGTATTGAGCACTTTATAAATATTATTTCATACCTATTATCTTATTAATAATCTAATCCTAGATCCTTGTATCCCTCCCACTCTGATTTCCTCCACAGACTAGCATAATATAGAGGAACTAACTTCTGAAGAAAGGACATCTGGTTGATTTTCCTGTGCCTTTGTATTTTCACCTTTAGTCAATCACATGAGCTTCAGAAATTAAGAGAAAATCCAATCTAATTTTTTTACATGTAAATTATCCCAGCAGCAGAGGGAATGCTTGCTAGTTAAAGGGTGTCTACCAAGATCTCAAATTAAAGTGCTTTCTTTTTTAAATGACTTTTTCCCTTTTTCTTTCTTTCTTTTTTTTTAAGAGAAAAAAAGCACAAGATTATGAAGCTATAGGAAACCTTAGAGATCATTTAGTCAAAAATCCCAAATTTCCCGAGGAAGAAATTGAAGCCTAGTCACACAGCTAGACTATGAAAGTTGTGAAATGAGAATACAAGTTTCCTGGCTCTACGGCCACTGTTGACTTATTCTTAAATTCACCCACTCAAAGAAAGCCATAAGGGAAGATTCAAAAGACTTGTCTGATGTAAACTGGTGTGATAAATGCAAGAAATGATGTGGGCTTTTTCCAGGGAGAAAGATTTGAGTATAAGAATGAACAGTGGGAAAAGGTTAGTAATAAACAAACATATTCATTCATAGATATATACACACATAGATAGGGTCTTCCAAACTTTGGTCCAGTCTTAAAAAGTATTTAAAATTGCAATTTTGAAACTTCATGTATATCATTATGAATACATTGTTAAAAATCACATTCTTAGTCTGTGGAAATTAGAAATCAATTCTGGTCCTTCTGTAGTGGATTCTTAACTGAAGTTAAGGGTTTCATGGCTGAAGTAAGTTAGGAAAAAACACCATGATCTTCACTCTTCTTGGTATTTTTGTTATTTTTGACATATTGCAGTGCTAGATTCATGAGCTAATTCATGAGTATAGTTTCTGATGAACTGAATGAGAATTTTTGAATAGGAAATTTAAAATTGAGAAGAGGTGAGAAGATTTAAAGGGTACTTGCTTTGTTGTAAAGATGTGCTTTCTTGGGGCAGCTAGGTGGTGCAGTGGATAGAGCACCAACCCTGAATTCAGGAGGACCTGAGTTCAAATTTGATCTCAGACACTTAAGACTTCCTAGCTGTATGACCCTGGGCAAGTCACTTAACCCCAATTGCCTCAGGAAAAAAAAAAGTACTTTCTTTACCCTTTATTCCCCTTAGATCCTCATCCCTTTCACACCTCCTTCCATACATACTTATAGAGAGAAAATGTTCTATAATCAAATAATCTTTTTAAAAATTATACATAGTAACTCTCACAATGGAAGAAAAATGAGCATTTATTAAGTACCTATTAATATTTCAGGTACTTGCTAAGCATTTTATCTCATTTGATCCTCACAACCACTATTGCAAGTTAATGCTATTATTATCATCCCCATTTGACAGCTGGGGAAACTGAAGTAAACAGGTTAAGTGACATACTCAGTATTACACAATTAGGAAGTTTCTGAGGCTATATTTAAACTCAGGTCTTCTTGATTCCAGGCCCAAAATTCTGTCAAAATTCTCCAGCTCCTAGCAGCCAGCTAAGAGAAAACCTTTGTCGTACTGGATTATTTATTGCATAAGAAATATTTATTAACAGATGATCATGACACTTACTCATGCCTTACTATACAGAAAATAATTTGTTATATTATTTCAATTTTATGAAATGTTAATTGTATCCCAAAAACTTATGTGAACACTCCAATAGTATGAGTCCCAGCTAAAGTCAACAATCTCTGTGACACTTGTCCATTACCTCTGTGAATTCTCCATGAGATATTATGGGTTCTTTCCCTTGATTTCTCAACATTTCAAGAAAACCAAAGGAGCACTTGGTCATCATCTGTCAGTTATTCCTCAATTGTATTACTCTCCTGGACCACCTCTAGTTAAAGGTCTCTCTGTTGATATCATGATATCTTGTGTCTCAGATATTTTGGGAGAAATGGAGAGAAAAAGTATATTCCAACATTACTAATTAATAAACCAGTACTTTTTCAGTACTAATTTTGGAATACAATCCTAAAAACTATGTAAGCTAATAATCTACATAGATGACACTTAAAGAGTGTTTCAACCACCTTGAAAAATCAAATACCACATCCACAAAAATTCAGAAACTTTAAAGGAAATATGCTTGAATCCCAAGATGTTCCCTTTTCTTCAGAACTCAGAGAAGCATGTAAGATTATTCAAAATAGTCCAGATAGTGGCACTTATGTGTTTGCAGTTTGGAAAACTATTTGGACTTATCTGTTTTCATTTTCCTCCCTTCACATAAACATTTGCAGAAATGATAAAAACATGATAAAAGAATAAAAAAATGAGTTGAAAGCTGAAAGAATAAATACTATTGGAAAGTTTGAGAAGGAAAAAACCCCAGCAATATAATGCATCCTGGCAGCTAGCCATCTGACTCATTTTCTGTGCTTTCTTTTTCTTGTTAGTCTCTAGAGGGCAACAGCTACACAGGAAATGGGGTGTGACTGAACTAACTCCATAATGTCGCCATCTTGATGTAAAGTCCAGAATGGTAATGCTACAGAAGAGCAGTGGGCTCAAAATGCTCCAAATGATCTGGGAACTTCTCCAAATTTCTATTTACAGCCTTCCATTGGGAACTGAAAATTGCAGTTGCTTATATTTTGAAGGCAGAAAATAGAAGAACTGTCTCAAGTCAGTCCAGTGATACCAAGTGAGTCTAAAATAGCAGAAAGGTAGCCCTGTCTCTCACAATTGGAGGATAGGTATAGAGGAGGAAGATTGGAAAGAACACACACACACACTCACATCAGTGGGGCTTGGAAGGGGGGCAGAGGGAACACCTCCATCCATTCTCTTCTGGGTTTCCTGCCTTCCTGTTTTGCCAAGCTCTGCCTTCAAAGCATGGTTCCTTTCCTGAACAAAGACAACCCTTGGCTGGTACAACATAGCTAGACTGTCAGACTCTGATTGACTGAAAAGCTACAAATCAGCCTTGAGCAGACAATAGGGCTTGGTGACCTTTAGTGCCCTCTGTGAGTTGTCTAACCCTGTTCTTTGTCCCCTCTTGCCTTTAGATTTGGATATATTACCTAGAAATCCTTCAAAGCCACACTGCCACTTTAATAAGTCTTCAACAAAGGACAATTTACAGGGATTAGTTCCATATTTATATTTTCCAGAAAACTGAGATGTAATATTATCACCCTATATTCAAGTACATGTGCATATGTATTTATATTTGCATATTTTATATAATGTACATAAATATAATATATGCATATATACATACATAAGCATTTACTTTCTGATTTTTCACCTCACTACTGGATAGACTCAATTGTTTCCCACTAAAATCTGAAAATATGGTACATATTAAATCATTCCGAAACCTTGCTTAAAAATTTCCAGTTTGCATATTACATAGCAACAAGTGACCTGTTAAATGATGACAAATCCTTTAGCTTATGGCTTTAGACCTTTAACCTCTTGACTTTAGGCTGTATCCAGGGAGCAGTCTGGGAAGAAGAATGCAATAAACTGCTTGTAATCTAGTGGTCTCAAAAGAAATGACATCAAAACCAGCTGTTACACCACTAGTCATTAAAGACTGACAACATGTTAACTAAAATAGGGCCATTATATCGAGAAAGGCTGGGTGGTGTGGTTTTTTGGTTTGTCTATTTGTTTGTTTGTTTTTTCTTTTTTTTGTAATTACTAAATATCCCTCTGACCACTTTTGCAGACAAACCAGAAAATACCATTGCAAATAAACACAAAAATTTAGTCATTTAAATAAACATTAGTGAGTTTTCCTTGAATGTGACATGCCCTCATTATTTCTATTTGTTGCATCATACTACTTAATCCAAGATATCATATTGTCTCCTATTGTTGGTGGTTTCTTGATGCTTCATGAAACTCACATAGCTTTTCTTGATTTTACAATTTTGTGACCATGTGCAGAAACATGTGTGCATGCACATATATGTTGGAAAGATTATATATATTTTCCCCTCCTTCTTCAAACTTTGAGACAAAAGAAGCTGATGTGGCAAGTTAATCATAAAGTAGAATTTTCCAAGTGCCATTTTTCTGCTACTTTCCCCTTGAAACATTGAAGGACCCTTACTTAGGAACTATAGTGGTCTTCATCTAAAAACCAATATCAAGGCTGTAGCATGAAAGGTTTTGGGTCATTTTTTTCCACCCTGGGAATTTTCATCTAGCTATACTAGCAATTAAAATTCAACCTCTAAAGTAGATAGGCCTTCCAAATGAAAGTCAAAGTCAACCATAGAGCAATAGTTGGGAAACATGATTAAAAACATATTCCTGCATGTCTAATAGAAATATAACCTGTTTAAAGAGGAAACTAGTCAGGGAATGTAGGAAACATCACCCAGGAAAGATCATTTGAGAAAAGCGGGATAAAAGTTAGTGATATAGCCAGCTATACAATTGTCTCCAGAGCATCCCCAGTCTAAGAACAAACATATGACTCTTTTCCTACTTTAAACACTCTTCCCTCATTAGACAAGGCTTCTAATTGAAACCCAATCCATGTATTAAGAAGATTTTCTGTATCCCTCAACATTCACTCCATTCATTCATTCAACAAATATTATTAAGCATTTGCTGTGTACAGTGGATTATGATAAACATGTGAGTAAGGCAAAAGTTTAGCTAAGACTTGGTCCCTACCCAGTGGGACTGACAGCTTAGTAAGGGATAAGATACAAATACTTTAACACATAAAATTAGTACAAGTACATTAGGGTGCCATTTGTAATCAGAAGACTATTGTCAACATAACAGAGAGATCTGAAAAACTTTCTGGAATTAGTGATATTCTATCTGGGATTTAAAGGATGGTAGGAGATCAGCAGTCCAAGACAGTAAAAGAGGGTCTTCTAGTAAGAGAGAACAGAATGAGCATTATAGCATTATAACCAGCACATTCAGGGGACCAGTTTGTCTGAAATATAGATATGAAGAACAAAAGTAATAGGAAGTAAGACTGGAAAGGTAAAGTGACTTTTATATTCACATCAAACTGTTTTGATTGGATTTTTGTTATATTTATTTCTTATATTTATAATTCTAAGATTTCAGAGTAGATTTGTAAAAGTTGTTTCCTTTAAGTTAATAGGGCATTTTTTAAAGGTATACAGTTTCAAAGAAAAACTGACATTTTATTGTTTGTGTAAGTCTGGTTCAAGTTCTATGTAAACCTCTTTATTCCGTAGTCTAGGATAAAAACCTGATTTTTTTATTATTTCATCATTCAAAGTTTAGATAAGACATCATCTCTAATTTCAAAAGGGCTCACTCATTTAGCATGTTACCTAATTGTCCATTTAGAATAGTAATCAATATAGCACAATTATCACAGTGCAAGTATTACTTCCAGACAAGAATCCAAATAGTCTAATTATATCTCAAAGGAACATCAATATTATTGTCAGTGTCTCTGATGATCAGACTCTTGCTGGGCCACTTGTTCCTTCTATCTATTTCACAAATCTGGAAGAATGGAGGTCCCTAAAATGGATTCATTGATTACTCTAGGAACCTTAAGCAGCTATGATATTTTGGATCCTTGGTCCATTGCTGAGCGGAGGTAATGAGTGTAAAACAAAAATAATATTGATTAGTGGTGAGGATAATGGTTATATTTATGTCTTAATTTATTTTTGAAGGTACTTGTTATAAACCAGATAAAGATAAAGATTCCCCAACTCTTCTCTGATGAAAACTATCATGTTCTATTCCCAAACATTTCCTAAAATGGAAAGGGTTTAATCCATTTCAATTATCTACCTAGATCACCCTGTAATTTAGAGAGCTAAATTCCAGAAGACTATACTTTGATTTTATATTAATTACTAAATAATAGTTAGCTAAATTGAAAACTCCATTTCTCTCCCCATTACCACCTTAAAAAAAAGCTCACTGCATCATTCTCCATTTGGCTTTCCAGTTGTATTTTGAAGCCCAAATGTAAGATTTCCCTAATTGGGCTAACTAAAAAGTATGACACTGCAATCTCATAAAATATGTTTTTTTAAAAGATTCTCTTTCACATATTGCTCTTTTTTACAATGGGGTATATGGTGTGCTCAGAGAGGACTACCACCTCTGATGTAAGGCTTGCCAAGACTTTTTCTGGGCTGCTCATCCACCTTTGCTGTCCACCTTCACCCAACTCTTACCTGTGGCTTCTTACAGAAGCTGTAAGATACCTGGCAGCCAAACCCCAGTAAAACTGTCTCAGCAGAAGGACTAAACCAATAGGGAGTAATTGGTAATCTTTAAGATCCTTATAAAGGTTAGTTGAAAGGATTAAACCATACTTGTCAATAAACATTTAAGCTTCTGTTATTAAGTCCTTCCAGAGAAACTTTCTGTGACTCCATTTAGGGTTATCTTGGCAGAGATATTCTAGTGATTTGCCATTTCTTTCCCTAGCTCATTTTATAGATGAGGAACTGAAACAAAATTAAAGTCGCCACCTAGTAAATATCCAAGATCATATTTGAACTCAGATCCTCCTCACTCAAGGATTGGTATGTTATCCACTGAGCCATCTAGCTGCTCATACATTTAAAAGCCTATTATTTATTAAATGCCAGGCTAAGTACTAGGTTTACAAAGAAAAGCAAAAGATAGTCCTTACTCTCAAAGAGCTCACAAAGTAATGGAATACATATAATATTCAAAGAGTTATACACAAACAAGCTATAGAGGGAATAAATTAAAAATAACCAACAGAGGGAAATCACTAAAATTAAGAAGTATCAGAAAGAAAAGCCAAGGAAGCCAGGAGACTGGATTCTAGGTATGGAAGATAGCTAGTGTATATGTCCAGAATTATTTGATCCTTTGTTTTATCTACTATCCATTTTTTTATCTGCTGTCCATTGAAGCAAGCATTGACACATTTAAAATCTAAATGTATGTAGTTTAAAAAGCAATTATTTAAATAAGATATTAAAATGCCTAGTTTTCCTCAAATGTTTAGAATTCCTGTGCTAATTGTGAGACTCTGGTTCCAATTTCATATTATTTGTGACTAGCTTCCTACCTTTAGAGACCCAAGTATTATTATCATTTAGCATTGACATAGCACTTTACATCTCAAAGAGCTTTGCAATTATTTTTATTAGCTATTTTCCCCAGCAATCTTGTATTATAGGTCAGCATTTTCATGATAATCCCCAGGATGGGACATAGATAAAAATGAGTTCCTGGTGTCAGTTTAAAACTAATGGACTAGTGGACAATTGTCTATATCTCAGAGTGTTTATTATTCAGTACAATTAACAAATTTAAGCAGGAAACTTCATATTCATCATGGATTCTGCTACATTGACAATTCAGAGAGGGGTAATATTCGTATTGAGTCTAGTTTCTGAGAAATTAGTCCTAAGATAGTACTGAATCTAAAATTGCCTCTGAGAATACTAGAATCCGTATCCTTGACCCAAAACACATTCTTACAATTGACATAGTTTCTAAAGTTAATTGTATATGATCCTAGTTTTTTTTTTGTTTTCTTTTTTAGATTTCTAACCTTCCAATGCTTTATCCACTGAAAGATTCCACATCCCACTTAAGGAAGTCTGAGCGGCTCCCTTTCTTTGATGGGTTTTATATTGCCTCCTATTACACAAGAGGCCATATGAGGATTTGCTTCTTAATAATGAAGAATTATGATATGGCCTGAAATATATGTCTTAGGGATCACTGATATAGAAATTGACAGCCTTCAGGCTGTCTTCATATTTTGCTGAGTTGGTTCTAAACTGCTGCAACTAAAGTGGCAGATCACTAACATGTAAAGCCACCAAGAATGCTCAGATAAGTAAGGATGTATGACGATGACATAACTGATCTCATTTACTGTTTATTTTACATGCTTAAGTTTATCAATCAAATGCTATAAGGAGAACACAAGCAGAGAGGCAGCATTTATCTGCTGAAATCAGATGTCAGACTTCATGGAGTCAGGCCATGAGACCATGGGAGCATGGATTTGAGAAAGGATGAACTGCAAAGGTAAATATTAATCCTTATATGACAGATGAAGGAACTGTGGCCCAAATTGAAACTATATTTTCATAACAATCATAGTTTAGTGAAACTAAATAAATCCAGACCCCTAAAATCCAGACCTAGAACCCTGCCCACTATTCCACAAGCCCAGACCACCCTTCGCTTTGGGCTTTTTCATCTCTTCTACTTACTTTCCCTGTCTCTCCTTATCCTCCCAACAGGTTATACCTTCCCTATGTTCTATTCTCTCAAGATCCAATTAGAGAACAAATTAGTTAGCTTGCTAAATTTCTCTGCATTAGGTCATAAGATACTTTGGATCAGAGGCAATTTCATTATTTACTTTGTATTTCCAGTTAGTGCACCAAGGGAGCAAGTCTAAAGATATTTGGAAGAGAAGAGAGTATCAAGTATCTAAAAACAAAACAAAACAAAACAAAATCTATTATTATTGAAAAAAATCAACTGAAACACATCAATAACTTTCAATGTCTTTTTATACTTTTATCATTTAAACAAAATCTTAATGAATTCTGGCATCCTTAAATTTCATTTTTATGTATCATCATAGGTAGATAGAGTGCCAGGCCTGGAGTCAGAAAGACTCATCTTCCTGAATTTAAATCTGATCTCTGACATTTACGCTGTGTGACTCAGGACAATTCACTTAACCCTGTTTCTCTCAGTTTCCTCATTTTTAAAATTACCTGTAGAAGTAAATAGTAAACCACTTTAGTATTTTTGCCAAGAAAATCCTTAATGGGTCACAAAGAGTTGGGCATGACTGAAAACCTACTAAATCACAACATAAATCATTCTCTTGGTTTTGTTTACTTCACTCTGCCTGAGTCCACAAAATCTTCCCAAATTTCTCTAAATTTTATTTATTATTTTTTATATTCCAATAATATTCAATTATATTCATATATTAAAATATATTTTACATTCCTCACTTCCTCTGCACTCACTTTTTTCCAGTTCTTTGAAAGCATAAAAATGTATTACTATAAATATTTTGTATATCAGGAATCTTTCCCACTTTCTTTGATCTTTTGGTGGTAAGAACCAGTAAGTTTTAGAGAGCAAAAGGATATGTACAATTTAATGAATTTTCTAATGTAGTTCAAATTGTTTTCTAATTTGATTGGGCTAATTCATAGCACCACCAGAAGTAATTGACAAATTAAGTAACATAAAGACATTATTATGGATTTATGACCAAAAATGGAGAGCAGGTGGTGATATAATGAAAGTGAGAAAAAACTGACAGATAGCTATTATTTTGCACTCTAGTGATATCCATACAATGGCAAAAGATCTATAGTAAGGGCACTTAACCTGGAGTCCATGAACTTACTTTTATTTTTTTTTTAATAAGTGTATTCAGTATAAATGGCTTCCATTGCATTCTTATATATTTTATTTTAACAATTTGTTGTTATTATTCAGTCATTTCAGTCAGGTTCGATCTTTCATCATCTCATTTGGAGTTTTGTTGGCAAAGATACTTGAGTACTTTGCCATTTCCTTCTCCAGTTCATTTTATAAAAGCAGAAACTGAAACAAATGGGGTAACTTGTCCAAGTTACACAGCTAATAAGTATCTGAGACTAGATTTGAACTTAAGACGATGAGACTTCCTAATTTCAGACCTGGCACTGTCTGTGCTGTGGGCTCTTTGAGAGTAAAAACTGTTTTTTACCTTTTTTTTTTTTTTAAATCCAAAGTGTTTAGCACAGAGCCTAGCACATAGTGGGTATCTAATAAATGCTTACTGAATTTACTGGGAGATTATGTGAATTATCCAAAAACATAGTATTAGGAAATGGAAGAATCAGGATTTGAACCAAAGATCTCTAAACTCCAAATCTTATGTTCTTTCCATACTTTCTTCCTTAGTCTTCATTCTGCCCTAGGAGAGAATAATCTTTGCACTATTCAGTGAATACTGAATCATCTTTGTGAAAATTTTTCTGAGATTTGAAATGTACATATAGTTTGATGTCTCAGTAGGTTTCGTATTTTCCCTCCAGAGATTTCAAATATATGTTTTATACCCAAAGTTTTAAGAAAATTTAATGTGGTAAAATATTATTTTTAAATACTTCATATTTCACTCAAATATTGACCTGATTTATTTCAAATCCTATTCACTAATTTTGGGGGGTCTTTGATCCTACATAGTAAAATGAGATGGTTTTAGTAGGCAGCTAAATTATGTACCTGTATCTCTATTTTCTGCCCTAATTCACAATGCTTTTGTTGATCTCACCAGTACTAAAATAAATTTGATTTTCATGCCATAAACACTGTTATTCTGAGCTGTTGAAAGATTAGTGAGAGTCTGGGTAGGGTTGTTTCTAAGCAAAAAAAAAAAAATGAAAAAGCAAAGTTTCAGGATCGATTTTTGTCAGATATGTGAACACCCTTTCTATAGAATTCACTTACTGTTTTGACAGCGTATTGAATACTCTCTCAACTTTTCCCGCCTAGTAATGTCTCCCATTAATTAATACCCATTCTCTGTTCACAGTTTTGATAGAACAGCAGTAGCTGTTAACACAACACTCATAATCACAATTGTTCAGATATATTTTTTGTCTGTGTGTATACAGGCCTCAGATATTAAATGTTGCCCAAAGAGGAAATTAAGGTGGAATATTTGGAAAGAAAATGAATGTAATTAAGTTTTGTCATAGAGAAAAGAAGGCTGTTTGCATTTCATGTTCTTTTTTCACCCCTCTCCCAAGGGTGATATCAAACTGTGCAAAACTTTTTTTTTTCTTCTCTTCCTTCTTTTGTATTCATCAACCAGGTAGCACAATTGGATTCTTTTCATTTTCAAAGAATTTTTAGGGAAAAATCTATATTCTGCTGCTTAGTGGGACTGAGGAATCAGTATTTATTATATTGATATGAATAATGGTCATAAATAGATGTCAAGTATATTTAAATAGAATTTTCTCTATAAGCATTTAAGTGATATTATTTCCTCACAAAGCCCACAAGTATCAGAATATAACATATGCTTAACATTCTTTTTATGCTAAATATCAAATTCTTTCGGTCCTAGTTTCACAAATGTTACAAAGGCACAGTTGACATAGCAAATCATTTGCTTAGCAAATAGACTTATATATGCTGGGCTCATCCTCTTTTTGTGAATGTATTTAATTCTCGTTGATGGGGTGTGCTTGGAGAACCAGTTGTTAAATTTTCAATATAGCCATTTATAAAATCAGCAAATGCTACAAATCACAATTTGATTTATTGTTTTCTTGAAAGTCTAAACTTAAGAAAGTGATGCAAAAAGATTAATAAAGATTAAATTTTGAAGTATGACTTTCATGACAAACACCATTATTCTGAATTGTTGAAAGATTAATAAGGATCTAGGTAGAGTTGTTTCTAAGCAAAAAATGAAAAAGAAAAGTTTTAGGATTGATTTTTGGTTTGTTGTTGGGTTTTTTTGGAAGAATCAGTTGTTAAACATTTACTAGCACTTCCCATTTGTCAGATGCACATTGTCTTTGAGAGATGAAACTGCTCTGAAAACAGATTTATTTTCCACACAATTGTCCTCAATTTCCTAACACATTTGAAGAAGGATTGCATTAAGTGGAGAAAAAATGGTCAAGGCATTGAAAATAACCATAGTAGGGAATTTTTATAGGAAAAATAATGGAATCTCAGAATGAATTTATTTTTTAAAATTAACAATATTAAGGCTTATTAAGTAATTTAGGAAAATTGTGTTGGACAAACAGTAGGCCTTGGTTAAGAAAATTTGTGTTCTAATATTTCCTCTGACAAATGCTGATTATGTAGCCCTGTAATGAGGTAACTTCTAAATGTCCCCCAAAGAACTTAGGCTATAAGTTTCAGAACAATTGCCTGCTGCAACTGCTACTCTAGAAGGAGTTTTCATAGTAGTAGTCTCCTACAGCAGTGAAATTATGTCTGAACCAAAAAAGATTTAGGAAAAGTAGTGATTCAGAATGGATCTATGTTCACGGTTAAAGAAGCAATACAAAGGTCACCATTCTATGATTCTGTTAGCATGGTGGGTTGAAAGAGCTTATGTTCCATGGTAAATTGTAAGTTCCCTGAGGTCACCAACTATTTCCTTTCCTTCCTTTTTTTTTTTTTCCTTTGCTTTTTGCTGAGGCAATTGAGGTTAAGTGACTTGCCCAGGGTCACACAGCTAGGGAATGTTAAGTGTTTGAGATCATATTTGAACTGACTTCAGGGCTGGTACTCTATCCACTGCACCACCTAGCTGCCCCTTCTTTTCTTCTTTTCATCCTTCCTTTCTTCCTCTCTTCCTTCTCTCCTTCTTTTCTTCCTTCCTTCCTATCCCTTAGATTATAAGCTCTATGAGAACAGGGAATATATAACATATATGCTTTTGTGAATGCACCTGGCATAGAGTAGGCACCTAATGTTTACTGAATTAAATGGAATTAAATTGAATCAAGAAGAATAGAATTCACTGCTGTTTCTATGTTATATTTCATTTATTCTAAAGAGGAAAACATCTTGTTTTTATTTTAACTCTGATATATTATTTTCAATTATAAATCAAAATATTTTTAAAAGAAAATATGTAATTTTAATGAATTATTAGCACAGACTTTTTTTTAATGAGCCCAACTTATTTGAAGAAAATAGGATAACCTACTTATATATGGAATTTCAGATATTCATATGTATAAGTATCTCCCTAAATAGATAAAATTTCTCCCTAATTTCTTCCAAAACTTAGCCTTAACACTAAAATCATCTACCCAATGTTAACATAGAGATGAGTTTGAGCAATCTTCTTCTTTTCTTACCAGTTCTCTCCCAACTTTCTGCTTCCTCATTTTTTTTTCTCTATGACTTATTTGTTTATTTAGAATGCCAGGATAACAAATTTTCACAGAACCTATAGCTAAGCTAGAGTACTCCTGCTCCCTTTCTAATTGAGCACTTCTGAATTACAGATGCATGATTACTATTTATTCTTTCATCAAGTTATAATTGTTTAGAAAGATATGAACAATAGATAACAACAAAACTAAGCTTATAGTTTAGATGACACTAATATCTAAAGTAGTGCCAACTCATTTTTAAAAGTTTTTGCCTGTAACTTACTATTTCAAATATATAGATATATAGATATGCCACATTGCATGGTAGAAGAAGAGTCAGCCTCAAAACCTAGAAGACATGCATTCAAGCTCCATTCTAAGACATATAGCCTGAATGACTTTGGACAAGTTATCTTTTTTTAATAATAGCTTTTTATTTTTCAAAATACATACAAAGATATTTTTCAACATTCAACCTTGCAAAATCTTGTGTTCCAAATTTTTCTCCCTCCCTTCCTACCTTCCTCCTCTCCTAGACAACAAATAATCCATAAATAGGTTAAACATAGGTAATTCTTCTAAACATATTTCCACATTTATCATGCTACATAAGGAAAATCAGATCAAAAAGGGGGAAAATGAGAAAAAAAAAACAAGCAAGCAAATAACAACAAAGGTGAAAATACTATGTTGTGATTCACATTCATAGTTCTCTCTGGATGCAGATGGCTCTCTCCATCACAATTGTCCTGAATCACCTCACTATTGAAAAGAGCAAAGTCCATCTCAGTTGATTATCACATAATCTTGTTGTTGCTGTGTATGTTCTTTTAATTCTACTTACTGGACTTCACATCAGTTCATATAAGTCTCTCCAAGTCTGTCTGAAATCATCCTGCTGATCATTTCTTATAGAATAATAATATTCCATTACATTCAAATACCATAATTTGTTTAGTCATTCCTTGACTGGGCATTCATTCAGTTTCCAATTCCTTGCTACTACAAAGCTGCTACAAACATTTTTGCACATTTGGGTCCTTTTCCATTTTTATGATCTTTTTAGGATACATATCCAATAAAGACACTGCTGAATTAAAGGGTATGCACAGTTTTATATTCCCTTTGGATGTAATTCCAAAATATTCTCCAGAATGGTTGGATCAGTTCACAACTCCACTAACAATGTTGGACAAGTTATCTAACCTCTTAATGCACAAGGCAGTTTTCTGTGACTATTAGTCACAGAGATGATGCAGATTTATTTTGATAGGAGTTTTCCTGAGCAGATCCCTATATCAATGAATCAAAGATATTGTCCTTCATCCAACCCATAGACAGAAAGAGCAAGAAAGATAAAGATAGAGATGATAGAGAGAGAGAGAAATGATAGGTAAATGGTAGAGATGATAGACAGACAGATAAATAGATATTAGAAATAGGTAAAGAGATAGGAAGCGAGACACACAGAGACAGAGAAACAAAGAAAGAAATATAGATAGAGAGACATTTACAGAGAGAGAGAGATAGTCTATCTCAACTGAGTATAAGAAGTTAAATATTGGAAGTACATTTCTTGAATTGGAGGAATAGGAAAAAATCACTGATTTTAAAAAGATCTGAAGAAATACAAGGTGAGATATTTCTTAAAAACAATTCAGATAAAATGATGGAAATTTAGAATAAAAATGAATTTCTGCAATATGACATTATTTACCTTGTTAATCAGAATATAACACAATACTGCACTTCAAAATGCAATCTCTTCTAAATGAAAAAAAAATAGAGACAAAGGCTTAAAATAATTACAAATTTTACCATTAAAATCATTACTATGAAATGATTTTTAGCAGTCCTTTACATTCAAAAAATTAATTTCTTTTTAAAATTATTGGCCTTTATTTGTCTTCTCTTCCTTACCTATGGTATTAAGAGAATGATTACATGCCATACAGAGGTTTTATACAAATAATATTTGAAAAATGAACATTGTCTTTATTTGGAACAATATTTTAGTATATTAATTCATTCATTTTATTCATTCTCCAAATTTATATTAAGTACCAGTCCTTAAATGTATAGCTTCTACGCTAAGTACCAAGTGTAAGATGAAAAAAGCACTTACAACCCAATGAGAAAAATAAGATATGCACAGATGAAATACTTAAATTATATACATGAGATCATACACAGTGCCAAAATAATACTACAGTTAGCAAATGGTAGAGGAGAACAGAGGAAGAAGAAATTAGAAAAGAAAGGATGAATGATGAATAAAACTCCATGAAAAGGATGAAGGTACTAAAAGATAGGCAAGACATAGATCAGTAAAAAAAGTCCATGCAGAAGGAAGACAGCATCTAATGGTAACAGATTCAGATTTTGTGGATTTAAATATCGCCATGCAGTATCCTGGCAAAAATATGACATTTTCTTAAATGTTTGCTTTTCTGAAAAAAGATATTTGTAGTGTTTTATATGCTCATAAATGACAATCTTGTGTGGTTAGAATTATTTCACTGCAGAGACACCTAACTTTAAACTAATAAAGAAATTTGATTCTCTCATAATGTTAGGGGTTTCAGTTCATTCAAGTTTATTATATTCCTGGATTTCCTGAAATAGTGGAAGACCAGAGTACTCTGAAGTTTAGAGAATGGATTACCAAGGCCAGAACAAAAGAAGGCTGACATAATTTGAGTACAGTACAAAGTTAAAGTCATAAATTCATCAATTAATGGGATACCAGGAACCATGGAAATATCAATGAATTTGGAGCCAATGGATAAGGGTTAATATCCTAGCTTTGCTACTTCTTTAACCTTGGGGAAGCTCATTTAATTCCTTGGAACTTTGCCTCCTTTATGTTCAAAATAAAGAGACTGGATTAGATGATCTATAAAGTCTAAATGTATCATCTTGATCTACCATGCAAAAAGTAGTAAGAAAAAATGTAAACTGAGAAACAGGTCAAAACCAAAGGGAATTCACGTGGAGCATAATCAGGGTAATGACCCATAGAGAGAAAGAATGCTTATGATAATGATGATTTGCTTGCCGTGAAGAATGACTAAAACAATGCCATTTTTTAGTGGAAATCCCTTGTATCCTGCCTCAATACAATAAAAACATGATAGAGCAAAATTCAGCAAGTTTCGTGAGAGTTTAAAGTATTTATTCCCAGTTTGATGTCATAGAAATAAATATGGCTACCTTCCAAAGTAAAGCCAAATCAGGATCAAGTGTCCTTTTAAATTACTCATTTATTCATTCAATATTAGTTGTTTATTATTGTTGTTGTTTTATCATGTGCAAAGATCTAGGCATAGAAAGATGAAGTAAGATAGTGTCTGCTCTCATGGAGCTACAATCAAGAATAAATGAGGTACACAAGCGACTATAATATAAAGGAAAATGCCAAAATGATTCAAAATAATTCTGATTACTTCTGACTTGGAGAATCAAAGAATACTTTTTGGAGCAAGTAATCAGGGTTAAGTGACTTGCCCAGGTTCACAGCTAGGAAGTATTAAGTGTCTGCGATCAGATTTGAACTCAGGTCCTCCTGACTTCAGGGCTGGTACTCTATCCACTGTGCCACCTAGCTGCCACTGGAGCAAGTAGCTTTTGAGCTTAACCTTAAAAGGTGAAGATTTAGTTCAAATGTGATTGACTACATGTATTACTACAAGGACAAAGACTAACTTTTAAAAAAAAAATTCCAATATTATTTTTAAAGGATGGCAGAAATTCTAATTAACATCTTTGTACCAAAAATGAGCCTGGTATTTGACAGACTACCTACCATACTGAAGCCATGTTCTGCGAATTAAACCAAATCAATTCACATTTGAAAACACACTTTAATTTACTCAACAATTATTACTTTCTTGACAACTGGTAAGTAATTAAAACAAAGCTATGACATACTCAGTGGCCACACTGTGGTAAACCTTCTCAGTGGATGGGCAAAATCAGATTGAAGGTAATAGATTGGTCTCATCTATAAATTAGGGGATTTTTTTCTTGGCAGAATGGGTAGTTGAGAACAATTTGTTCCAACAGTTTGACAGAAGCTGAAGCAGGATACTGTGGAGCACCTAGAGTGTGATCAGACATCAAAATGCCAAGGTCATCTACTGAATCTTGGTCCATCCCCAGTCATCTTAACTTTTGTCTTGCCACTGGATTTTAAAGATTTTAAAGGAAGAGAGTGAGTTGATGACTTTGTGAAACTCCGCCTCATTTAAATCCAATTAACAAGCAAGTCAAAACATTATCCATCTTGTCATTGGTCCTCTAAAAATATACAGGATGAACAACAACTAAAAGTTACTGACTAGTTAATTCAACTGCTTCCACCCTACTCTATACTGACACACCTGTATCTGAATTCAATGAAATCTTGGCAGACTGTAGCAATGGAATGACTCTAATAAGACATAATTCTGCAAAGATAACTTGTGTTCACAAGCATAAGATGGTTAAAACAGATAATTGGACAGACAAAAAAATTGGATATGGCAGTTTTAGCTCAAGATGAGTTGAGTATGTGATGGGGAAGGCAAAAGGACTGATATGATCTTGGGGTTTCATTAATGGAGAAAATGGGTGGGTGGGTGGGTGGGAAACAAACATTTATTAAGTGTCTACAATGTGCCAGGAACTATGCTGAGCACATTACAGTTATCTTATTTGATCCTCACATAAATAGCTTTTGATAATAAGATAGTTACAGTCCTTCTGTCCTCTGCCTTGGTCAAATTGCATCTAGAGCATTGTCTTCATGCCTGATTACTACAGTATAAGAACATTATTAAGCTAGAAAAAAATCTTTTGTTCAGTTGTATCTGACTGTGACCACATTTGGGGTTTTCTTAGCAAAGATACTAGAGTGGTTTGCCATCACTTTCTCCAGCTCGTTTTTTACAGATGAGGAAAAAGGATTAAGTGACTTGTAAAAGATCACACCGCTAATAAGTATCAAGTGCCTGGGGTCAGATGTGAACTCAGGTCCTCTTAATTTCAGAACTATACCACCTAGCTGTCCTAGAGAAGATTTAGAGAACAAATAAAATGGTAAACATCCTTGCATCAATTTTATATGAGGATCACTTAAAAGAATTATGGAGGGTCTCATCAGGAGAAAAGAAGGCTAGTGGAGAGATTTAGTGATAGCTTTCTTTGAGTATGTGAAGGTCTACCACCTAGAAGAGGGATGAAAATTGTTCTTTTTGACCTTTCGGGAAAGAACTGGGAGCAGCAATGGGTGGGAATTATTGTTTGCTGTTATTCAACCTTCCTTCTCAAAGAGAACCAGTGATATTAGGAGGGTGGTCTTGACTTGCAAGTGAATTGGATTTAAGTAAGGTAGTATTGTGCAAAATCATTGGACTCACTTTCTCCTCCAGAGTCATCTGGAGGTCCAGTAGCTAAACATAAAGGTCAGGACAACTGCTGACAATTCCATATATAGTAGAAGATGTTAGCCTTTCCCAGATCTCAGTTTATCTGAAGCCAATGGTAGCTACAAATAAAAGATTTGATATCAGTTAAAAAAAAAAACAAAACAAATAGAAGTATCTAAAAGCACACGGATTGCCTTAGAAGGTGATGAGCTTCTCCTTACTGAACATTTTTAAGAGAAAGATTGATGTCAGGTATATCTTTAAGAAGAAGATTGGTGTCAAAGGAAAATTTCTTCCAGGTATAGTTGGCCACTGAGGAACTTCTAAGTCTGAAAATTCTATGAATCTGTGGCAAGAAATCAATAGACACATCCAAATATAGAATGATTTTATAATTTTCTGAAAGAAATATAATTCTATTGATTTTCAAACAAATCACTTGTAATATCAGAAATTTTACCAGTAAAACAGATTAAATAGATTTCAATTCCATGTTATAGCCTGTTAAGAGAAGTTTGGGTAGATGAGGTGGAAGAGAAAGGAGACTAAAAAATTAAAGTTAAAAGAATAGCCAAACATAAAAAAGAACATTGGAATTTAAAGTTGGGATGGGACCTCAAAATTATCTAATTCAACACAAACTCCCTTAAGAATCTTACTGCATGCTACTCAACAAGTCAGCTGAAAATTCCAAAATGGGTTACCCTTCGGGGCAACCCATTTCACTTTTTGGGCTTTTGGATATTAGGACACATAGAAAGAAAAAGATAAGCATGGACACAAATGGGAAAGGTGATAAAAGGAAAAAGATAGAAAGGAGAAACAAAATAACTTCTGAAGTAAGTGTTAGTCTTAAGTAAATGACTGTTATCATACCCTGCTGTTCACTGGGTTGTGGATTTGAGAATGTTGTCATTCCCTATGATCACTAGCTTCAAAATGCTAATTAATAGATGAACCACCCTTTGTAACTCTTCAACCATTCTTTGTCTTTTAAACTAAAATTTCAAAGTCTCTGTTTTGTCCAGGGTATTTTTAGCAGAGTGTTTATTTGTTTGGATAGGAGGTGTTTTTTTTTTGTTTTGTTTTGTTTTGTTTTTCATTTTCAATGTAGTGTCTATAAGCAAAGCCATGTTAACCCGAGAATTACATCAAATTGAAGGCTAGTTTCAGCTGAGTTGAGAGGGGAGAATGGCAAGAGGGGTAGGGGAGGTGTCCTTCAACCTAGGCACATATGTACACAGGAAAGAATATTAGTTTTTGTTTTAAGGATATAAGTAGTCCTGCCTCACAAAAGCTGGAGTGCAAGACAATTTCTTAAATCATTCAGGCAAAAGGTCTTTCTATATATGCTTTGTTTTATCTTCTCCCTCTCCCCACCCCCCAAATCTCTTCCCCTTAAATTTTCCCTTTTTTTTTTGGTGAAGATTTGACATAGACAATAATCCTATGACTTGGTATAAATTGAAGAATATGACCAACTCACCTTTGACCATTGTCTGCTCACAACAGATACTCAGTACAATGTTGATGAATTCCTACTTAATGTGAGACAATATTTTTTTTCCAGATAATCTAGAGATAGAGTTTGCCCCAGTGCTTGGTCTCTTTACTCTTGACTCACTCTGGATTTCAGTACCTTTTCTTCAAAGGAAAACTTCTAACGTTTTCTCCCTCCCCCCATCTCTCTTGTTTGTTAACAAAGCTTGCCATTCTTGGTGAGAAACTGTAGGTGTTGCTGGAGCTGCATAGCTGGGACAAGCAGGCAGGTGCTTCTGATTCAGTAGCTTATTTCATTTCTATTTTTCACCTCTTTCCTCTTCTTCCTACTCAAATTCTGTACCCTGGCATGTGTTTGGAGATGATGCATCCCCCAGCTTTTCACACTAAAAATATTCTGTAGAAATTCGAGAGCTTAACTTGTGGGTGAATCATTCTGTCAGAAAGGCTTAGTTAAGTGGTGGACAGCCTGGAAGTTGGATTAGAATCAGTTTGGGGAGGTGTGTGTGTATGTTGGGGGGGGGGGTTGTGTGGAGATGACAGTAGTCAGTTTATTGTGTGACACCCGTAGCGTTGATGGTTTCAGCATAAATTGAAACAAATGTTCTTATTACACTTGAAATAAAAGAAACAATACTCTAAAGACAATAACCTCAGCCTACAATCTGAATACATGTCTTGTTTTTCCAATTGTTTCATTTTGTTTTATTCTTCATCCTTTTAACCAATTCTTAAAGCATAATTTGTTTCCAGTCTTTTTTGTTATAGGAGTGAAAAGGTCAGTGGCCTTTGACACAGAGAGCTGCTGTGGGTGTAGGGGCAGGAAGGGTTGGGCTTAAAACAACCCACAGGCTTGGAACACTGAAACCACACTAAAGTGTTGTTTCCAAATCCCTGGGAATGTGGCCATTGTTTATTAGCCAACCTACATCTTGTAGAATTGCTAAACGACCCTAACTTGAATGATCAGATTCATCGGAAACTCTGAACCCAGATGAGGAATTTTAAGGCATGATATAACAACATCACTCTCCTAAAGTGTCCCCAACAGGAATCTAAATACAGAGTGGCTATTTTCTTAAATGGAAGAAGTTCCATCTCAAGTCCCCAAAGTCCAATACATGTTAAATGACTCCACAAATGAACAAACATTGCATTGATGGAACAGTGTATTAGAGGGAGAAATAATCAACAGAAATATAGAAGAAAAAAAAAAACCTGGATTTTCATAAACCAGCCTAATCAGGCAACGGATTACGCTTAACCTTGTACTTCTAACACCCTTCCTGATAATTCAGCCTGGGATAACACTCATCTGTTTAATATCACATTGGCAAAGAAATTATATAATTATTTTAATGGGCTTGTGGGTCTAGACCTGTGATTCATTGTTGTAAGGAACTCACAGGGAGAAATTCCCTCTACTAATGCAGATGGGTAACTGCTCGGGACTTCTGTAGTTAGAGCATTGTTCAGGGGCTCAGAGAGGTTAAGTCAAGTGAACCCACATGTATTAAATATTTTCTATGTGCTTGGCTTCAGTAGATAGGGATAAAAAAGAAAGACAAAAATATGGTCTTTGCTTTCAAAGAGAGAAGATGAAGAAGACAACATATAAATAACTAGGTAAATAGTAAGATACATAAAGAGTAGGTGAGAGATAATGTCAGAGGAAAAGGGCTAAAAGCAAAAGGAATCCGAAATGGCCTCTTAAAGAGCATAGAATTTGAAGTCAGTCTCCACCAAAATTAGGGAAGTGAAGAGTTAGAGATGAGGGGGGAATATTCCAGGCAGGGAGGAAAGTAAGAGCAAATGCACAAAGTTCAGAGATGAATAGTCAGTGGGAGAATTGGCAGGTAGCCCACTGTAGCTAGATCAAAGAAGAGAGTAAGATATAAGAAGACTAGAGAGGTAGAAAGAATATAGGTTGTGGAGGGCTTTCAATGCCAAACTAAGGTTTTTCTATTTGATCCTGAAGATGATAGAGAGCAATCAGAGTTTATTGAGTAGGTAGTTGCCATGGTTAAACCTGTGCTTTAGGAAAATCACTTTGGCACCTGTGGGGAGGATGTATTGGAGCCAAGACAAAGTGGGAAGAGGGATATCAATTAGAAGGCTATTGTAATAATACAAGCAAAGAGACTATGAGGGTGAAGTAGTGGCTGTGTGAAAGGAGAAAAGGGCATGTACATGCAGGGAGTTGTGAAGGTAAAAATGACAAGATTTGACAAGAGACGAGATATGTGGGCTGAGTGCACAAGTAAAGAAAGGATGACACTGAGGTTAAAGAGACAGGGTGACTGAGACAGTGGTGGTGTCCTTGACACTAATGGGATATTTGGGCAAAGAGGAGAGTTTTGAGGGAAAAATAATGAGTTCTGTTTTCAACATATTCAATTTGTGATATTTGTGGCCCTTGCCCATGATTACTTAAAAAATGTTAAACAGATCTTCTTCTTGATTCCATATCTAGCTTTCCATCTGTAATATCATGCTGCCTATGGTTATTATTATTATTATTACATTTATAAGTCATAGGTATTTATAAATATGTTATTAGGCAACTGTTGCTCTTCAAGTAGTAGAAAAGGTCAATATTGTTAACCCCATTTTTTTTTCAAATTAACCTCATTTTAAAGATGAAGAAATTGAGAAGAAAAGGTCAAGTGCTTTGTCTAAGGTCACAGAGCAGATTCATGTCAGATCTATATTTAGTCCTCAGAATTATTGACTTTTTGTCTGGTATTTTAGACAAGTGAATCATTATGCTACTAAATCCAGTGAAGCCAGTCCCTTGGGGAGGTTGAGGGCCTCTGGGGCAAATCACACTGCATACTGACCTTCCCACCACTATGCCCGAAGTAGCAAATGAAATCTAGTTAAAGTGGACATGAATGGCAGGCTTGACAACAGAATAACGTATATGTACATAAGGGTACCTATAGTTGAATGAGCAGTATTGGGGAGGGGGGAGTTAAGTGCCAGAGAACAGAGGCCATTTCAAAAAAGAAGAAATATCCTGAGGGAGTTCCTAGAAGAATAACATGAGAAGACAGGGACAAGAAGATGGGAAGCAGGTAAAGGAAGAGGGGAAAAAAGGAGAGAAGTGACCAGAAAAGATGGTGAGGCTTTAGAGATCAGTCAGGAAAAGGTGAAGCAGCAGTATGGAAACTAGTGGGAACAGTACTACAGAATGGGGTAAGATCTGCAGGAAGATGGCATCTGAAGACAGATGGCATATAGGAGGCAGAGCAATGCAGTAGAGAAAATAGAAGCAAGATGGGGTAGAAAGAGCAGCCTCACCAGAACCAGGGAGAATTCTCTTCCTATGTTGCTATACATGGGAAGAAGTTTAGCAGAGTTTTCATAACTGACACTTGTGCTCTAATATTCCTCTCCCTCCATACTCAGGGAGAAATCCTATCTCTAGGTGAGAGAGAGAGACATGAGTCTGTCCTTTTATTTATTTCATTCAATTCATTCACCAATAAGGTCACCAACAAGGATCAACATTGTTGATAGCTATTCTAACCTTCACCTCCCAGGTTCCCAATGGTAGAGTTCCTGTCACCTGCTACCAGATTTTTTTATTTTAACTGCCTTCACATTTGGTGATCCCCCTACCACCTACCATTTGTCTGTCAGTCAATCAATAAGCATTTATTAAGTACTAGACACAGAGCTAAGTGCTGGGGATCCAAAACAAAAACAAAGGAAAATACTGTCCTTGCCCTTCAGGTGGATAAATTCTAACAGAATTTGTCCTTATGCTGGATCAACGCATTAGCTTTTAGATTTCATTTGGACTTCCATTAACTGTACCTGCATCTTGCTTGTACTTTCCCCTCACACTGATGTCCTAATTTTGTGTCTATTCCATTTCTAGAATAATAGATCTCTGGCCTGTCCCTGTATTTAGACACCTGGACTCTGCTCTCCTTCAGATTTATCTGGATTCCTGGTCCTGGCCTTTCTCTAGCTGCTTCATTCTGCCTTCACCTGAGCCCTGATTATTATAGTGACCACAAAGCAGAATAATTGAATCTACTTGTATATAGGATCCCAAATTATTTTTAGCATCAGTTCAATTGGTATAGAATCTCTCTCCTCTTCCACCCTGAGTCATTCAATCCCTAAAGAAATGTGGATGTCTAAAAGTTACCAATCCTGAGGGGATGATCACTTCAAATTATGAAACACTAGGAATGGCTTAAAAATCTATCTAAATTTCCTGAAAATAAAGTCATCCATAAGATGGGAGAGGAGAGGAATTGGAAACACAGTGGATAGGGGGGAAAAAACCACATTGCCTAAATTATGACATGCAGCTGGATGGGCAACCTGTCAAATTAGGCCTTCAATATGTGGATTTGGGACAATTGCTGCAGATGGATAATGAACTGGGCCCAGAATCAAGTAGGAGGAGTAAATCAGGCTGGAGTGCATTTGGGAAATTGTGCAGTGCTTTGAATGATCCCAAATTGCACACCGATGCAAAATCCTGCCGCTTTAAAATGAGTACACTCCTCCTAATACTATTTTGCTGCTAATCATAGCTGCAAAAGATTTAAAATTGCAAACGATTCAAAGAATAGTAGAAAGATGGATAATAGGGGTAAGTTGGTTATAGCATGTCACCAGGGATGATTTGTTTATCAAAAGTGGAAAGAAAAAAAATATTTGAGGATATGTAAGTCCCCAATAGAAGGTGGATCAAACATGGCAAAAAAAAAGAAAATGAGAAACAACAGATCAACCTGAGAAGTAAACCGGTATTTTGGGGGAAAAATAAGAGTATCAACTTTCTGAGTAAATCTTCTGTAGAAGATTTATGGGTAAAAATGGTCAAGAGTTATATAGGATAAGGTTATAAAGAGATTGTGATTTGCATTAAATGATTTGGCACCCACAATGATGAAATCACAGCTCCTTCAAATGATCAGAAATAGGTAAATAGGAAAGTCTTTTATAATTGAAGCTACAATTATGGTAATTTATTTGGTCTTACAAAAATTAACTTTCATACATAGAGACATATGTTTTTTAAAATATATTTTCTAGTGTTAACTTCCAAATCTCTGGAAGTTTGTTTTATCAGTCTGTATAAAATCTATGTAGTGTTTTCCTACCGTGTAATATGAGGTTATGCTGCATTTTTTGTTTTCTCGTCTCCACGAAGTTCTTAACAAAAAAAAAAATGCTGAACAGCAAGAAGGAGCTGGGGAAACAGAATTAATAAGCAAATCCAGATACCACTGAAACTGCTTGACTTCAATAAACATCACAAAAGGTGAATTTTTTTGGAGCCTCCAAAATAAATTTCTGATACGTCATTCAGAGTAGGGAACTTTATTTTCCTATTTATAATTCATATTTGTAATAGATTTATGATATATTTATAATAGATTCTATTTGTAATAGGTCTTGGAAACCTCAGCAAAACCTACAGGCAATCTCTATACCCATTTATACAGCAGCTGGAACTGTATATACTAGGCAAGGAATTTGGCAAGTGATCCAGAGATACAATGAAGCATTTGATATATACTATAAAACATTTTATGGAAGGCAAATATACTATACAACCTTGTGATCTCTGGAAGGATGATAATCTATACAGGATCATTTCATTTGTTACATAGTTTATGCACTGAGAGAATCTAGATCATTATTTTTTATTATATTGCATAGACTTCCGGGATAAAATTTTTAGCTAGAGTAGTCATAAATCTCTTCATTTGTCACAAAGTCAAGTATTTGCATGCCTTTAGGTAAGTTTCTTTATAAATGGAAGAAGTCCTTTTAAAATTATTAACTAATACTATATTCCGTTCAATTTAGTGAGCATTCCTTAAGTGAGTATAAAGGACTGTTCTAGGTGATAGGGGAGACATAACATTTTCTTTATCCTGATGATATAATTTAAAAGATAGATATGACAGATAAATAGGTAGAAATCATAGAACATAATATATGATATAAGGATTAGGAAAATGCAAATTTCTTTATGAGTTCTGTGGGAAGCTATGCTTGTCAACTCTATGATGGTTTCATGGAAAAGGGAACACAAAGGAAGATTAGTCTAATAGTAACATAAAGGATTGTTTGGAACATAGAAAATCTGGAGTCATGAAAGTTTATTAGGAGGCTATTTCAATAGCTTTAAAGGATATGATAGAGAATTTGAGTTCTAATCTTGCTTTTTATCTAGTGATCTTGAGGAAATCACAATCTCCATAAAGCTCAGTTGCCTCATTTGTAAAATGAGGGATTTGGACTAAATGGTCTTTGGGATCCCTTTTATTTTAAGACGATGAGCCTAAACAGCCCTTGACCTACTTGAACAATGTCATCACCTCCATTACATTTAATAATACCTTTCTGTGTACTATTTATCTTTTGTTTCATATGCATATGTCCTAGTTCCTCAAATGGGAAGGTTCCTTATGGAAAAAAAAAATAATATCCTACACTTCTGTGAATCCCTCATTCTGTGAATCATCCAACACAGTGTCATTATTCATAGTGAGCACACAATAAGTATCTGTTAATTGACTTGAACTATGGCAAATCTTATGCTTCACCAGAGGGGGAAGCTTTATTTCTCAAAAACTGCTAGCTAATTGTGGAATGAGGTGGCAGCTGCACCATCAAAGACTCAGCTGCCCAGTCCCATTCCTCATCCCTGGTCATCCTTAGCCCCACTTTCTGTGCCACATGGGATATAGGGCATCTGGCAGGCCACTAGAGTCCATATATACAGTCTGTTAAAAAGATAAATGATCCTCAGGGATTTATTACATCACAAAGTGTTTTAATGAAACAGTGGCCATTATTTAATGCAATTTAAAGGTTAGGTTGGTTTTTTTTGTTTTGTTTTGTTTTTTGTTTTTTTGAGGTTTCCTACAAATAAAAATCATAGGCTATTTTGCTTTTAAATATGTTTAGAAAATGAAAATGAAATGAACATTTATCTTGATTTTCATCTTACAATTCATGTATTTGTCTAAAATTAGACTTAAATACTTTATTAGTACATTATTTTTTTCTCTGAATCATTACCATAAAATAATTCTCTCAAAATAGCTAAATGGTTATGTGATTTATCCAACAGGGTCTACAAGTTTGAGGCACAATCAATTTTTTTTTACTATGGGTATTTTATAATTATTCAAGGCATTACAACTTAAAATAGCTGAGCCTTGGGGCTTTAGACAATTACTGTAGATTCTCTGGCATATTAATTTATAGGACATAGTCACAGGAGTCTAAATTTCTGGGTACAATTCTTTTTTGACTTCTCGTTTAACTATTCCAATTTGATACAGCCTATCTCGTACATAAAACTTCAAAATTCTGAGAGATGATAATGATCTATTCTAATTATCTACTATTACACAAACAGGTTAATAACAGTAATTAAAAGAATAATTATGCAACTACATGCCACTCAGAGGCTTCATTTAAATTATGCAAATCAGACATAAGGTCATGTAATGCTAAAGAAAAACAGCTGAAATATGCAAAATAATGTACTGTATGTTGGTGATCTTAGTATCAAAGATAGTCATATCACACTCATCTACTGTGTATCTCTTGGGGTACTTTTGGACTGTATTAGCCAATTAATTTTTCTTATCTTGTTATCTGTTCAAGTAACTTAAGCCCTACATTCTGTTTTTCCCTGGAAATGCTAATCTCATCCAAAGAGATGAATATTTATTTTTGACTTAATCATCTCATTAATTTTTGAGCACTTGGCAAAACACCTTGTACATGCATGTGTCTCTGTAGGAGAAATAAATATATTGGTGCCACTAGAAAGTAAGCTTCTTGAGGTGAGTGACTCACTTATTTAGCAGATGTAATAAGAGTTCCTTGGTAGATTAACTTATTAGTATATGTTGATGCCTTTGTGTTTTTTGGCATGTAAGAAGATGAGTGAGATATTTAAGATGAAAGCAACAGAGAAATGGGAACAGCCCTTGAAGAGCACTGGAGAAGGGTAGGGTTTGCTCCTCTTCCACATGATGTTGTTACAAGTCACAGGTTCCATTTCCTTATCTGCAATTTATATCTGCATATTACTTTCTCCCAGGGATGTCAAGACTTACAAAGACTCACAAATTTCTCACTGCCTAGAATATTGGGGGGGGGGAGGGTGTGTGCACATGCCACACACACTCATGAAACACAAAAAAGAATAACTATCATAAACCAGGAATTGAATTGCACACAAAAGTCTGCTTTCAATTAGGAAGAGAATATTCTTTGTGGATGGTTGATGGGAGCACAATGAATAAGATAACAGAGAAGGAATAAGAGGAAAAATAATACCGCAGGGTCCCCCACCCAAACAACTATGATCAGATATGTAGAACCTATAAAACATATGCATGCCCCATTTGTAAGAAACATTGAAATATTACCCTCACTTTAAAGTAATGTGTCTTCTTCAGTGAAATTAATTCCTTAGATAGGTACTTCTTGTTAACATTGAATAAGTGTTTAAAAGAAAACAACCAACCAACCATATAACATTACTATTTTAGGTCATATTTCTATATATGTGTGTGTGTCTTGTTCTGTCTCTGTTTCTCTCTCTTTAAATATATATTTATATGTGTCTCTCTCTATATATATATATAGTTCACATGTGCTTGTATATCTATATGTGTATATATACATATATATACATGTATATGTGTATCGCCTCAAAACGAAAACATCCTCTTGACATCCAGAAATCATACCCTTTTATTCTATTATGTCTCAAGTCCTCTACATACTCTCTTACCCCAACAGATATACCCAGTCCTAGAATTCTCCCTCCAGATTTCATAGCCTGAGAAATTCTGGTCACCAGAAAGCCTCTAGCCCACCTTTGTCTTTGATCGCTTTCTTTCTACTGTTGCCATTTCAGAGTGTAATGAAGGTAGCAAGGTATATTGGGAAATTTACTGGCCCATCATTCCAGAATTGCAATCCTTCAACCAGGATTCAACTAATCATGTGAATTTCAGTACATATTTTAAAGAATCCAAGCATTTGCAGAAGAAGTAACTGTGGAACCTGACCTATTTACTTCATAAAATTACTGAGAAAATAAAATGAGAATATTTGTAACAGAAAAAACAACTTCCATAGTAACTCTACAAATATTAATAATGATAGCAAATTAGGATTAATGGACAAAGAATCTTGACACCTGATGGGAGGGACTCAAAAGTTGTTATGATATTTTATGCACTGAAATAAATTTATATGAATACAAGTAATTATAAGGCACATTTGCAATTTGGTTGCAATTTAGGATTAAGATCATAATAATATAC
The DNA here is from genome assembly GCA_023553655.1 of Myrmecobius fasciatus. Classification (NCBI taxonomy): domain Eukaryota; kingdom Metazoa; phylum Chordata; class Mammalia; order Dasyuromorphia; family Myrmecobiidae; genus Myrmecobius; species Myrmecobius fasciatus. The sequence continues at coordinate 44,565 of JAJPUD010001432.1, read as the reverse complement.
AATGATAATTTATGAAAAAGAGAGGTGAAATTACACTGCTGGGACCAAGCTCTGAAATGTATAAAGTCCTATGCAAGTGAAAGACAAGAGGAATATATTGGAGTCAGAAGACCTGGGTTTAAATTTTAATTCTGTTACTTTCTAACTTTATGAACTTGGGAAAGTCATTTTATAGTGATAGACCTGTTTTCTTCTCTGCAACAAATGATTTTTATTGTATGAATGTAGCAACAATGGAAAAGCATCAGCAAGACAAAGTAGCCTTTGATTTGAGGGGTAAAGGGAAGGCTGCCCTCACCAGAAAACAAACAACAAAACAAACAAATAAAAAAAAGAAAACAACCTTCCATTACTCCATCTCTAATGCCTGAAATTTTGCCCTTAGAAATTAATTTCCACTAAGCTTTTAGTGTACCAAAAATCATCTCTTAGGATAAAAATGGGTCTGAAAAAATAACCTATTAATAATTCATTAACAATTAATTCATTAACAATTAACAATTTATTGCCTCAGAATAAAGACATGAAGAACAGGAAGAGGTTGAAAGGTCAAGAAGAGAGAATTTGCATGAGTATAAGTAGTGACTCAAGAAGGAAGGCTTAGGAGAAGAGAAGGGTACAGCACTGTGGAGTTTGGCCCTGGGAAATAGGATATAAAGAAAAGGTGATGCTGGATAAATTTTGCTGTCTTTGGAGTTTTGTCTTAGTCCCTTTTGAGAACAAAGCGTCAGCAAAGAGGCAATACAAGTTATAGCTTATATATAGTTACATAGTTGTCATGCTTTTTTAATATTAAAAACAGAAATGTGGCCAAAGATGATATTTTTACTCGAAACATTTATTTTAAAGAATAAACACCATAAATTTATTCAAAGCCTAATTTGCATGTTTTAATTATCATTTGCAATTACTTAAAAAGTGTGTTCCCTCAAACTACCTACCCCCAAAGAAACATGTACCAAAACTTATGGTAATACATCTTCCTTTGACTCTGCTCAGACTCTAAGTGCACCGGATCCCAAAAGATACACAGATGAAATGAAACTTTTTGCTTCGAAAAGCAATATCCAACTTTACACCTTGCTGTCATATAAATTATTCTATCCTATGCAATTGCTTATTAATAGATAAAAACCTATATGCTTTATGTGTAAAAGAACTACACAATGACAGAAAAATAGCTTCAATCTATTAAAAGGTACCAGAAGAACTAATTCATAATGATATAAAAGCAAGCTAAATGATACAGAACCTAAGCAGCACTTCTATAATTTCCAGACAGCATATGAGTGACCTCACGTACAGTCCCTAACTGACACCACAGAGACAAATAGGAATGAGAGCTGAGGCAGAGCCGTGCCTGTAGGGCCCACAATGCACTTCAAGCATTTCAATAGAGCCCCATGATTCCCAGCATCAAAAGCTGCAGCAAGGATCAAGAAGAATTAAAATTGATGGTGTGTCAGAAAGAATCCACCTGCAACATAAGGTCATTACACCCCCTGCTCCCCTATTAAAGTGATCTCTGAGGCCTGATCTAAAGCTCTGTGTTGTGGTCTGAAATGCTTTTAATTAGTGTATTATCATGGAGATGAATGAGACTGCAGTTACTCCAACATAGACAAGTCTATAACTGGAAGAAACTGGTAGGATTGTGGGTTCTGGAATCTTTTCCCCCCAACGGCTTTTTCTTAGTTTTTGGAGAACTTCAGATGAACGCAGCTCCAAATCCAAAATTAAACTTAATAGCAAACAGCTTTTCCACACTAGGTCTTTGGTACACTTCCTCTGTGTCAAACTAATTGAAATTTTCAGAGCTTTCCCTTGCCTTGGTGTGGGTTTTGAGTAAAATCTGGGATGGATTCTTTGTAAACTCATTTCTTCAGGAATTGTGAAATTCTAGTCCAAAATTCTAAAATATTGCCATAAGTAAAATAATTCAATAGGAACTTATTTTTAGATCACTTTTTGGATATAAAAGATGTTTGTTCTATCTATACTTTAATAAATATTAGTAAAATACCAAAAGCTAAGGCAGCTACAGATATTTTGAAGTACCTGTAGGTAAATGTGAATCTTAAGTCCTTGAGTTTACCTTTATTTTCATAAACAACTTTTGAAATGGCCATTTTCAATCAACCTTATTTACAATCAAACTACCCCCTACTTACTCAGGCCTCTTCTACCCTCTACAAAATCATCAGAATATTAAAATTGTCTTCACAGTAACTTCTTAAACAACTTTGGGGGAATTATTGTCAATACCTTTTCCTCTCTCCCTCTCTCTGTCTCTCTGTCTTTCTGTCTCTATCTCTGTCTATCTGTCTCTCTCTCTCTCTCTCTGTCTGTCTTTGTCTCTGTCTCTCTATCTCTCTCTGTCTCTGTCTCTCTATCTCTCTCTTTCTCTCCTCCCCTTTCTTTCTCCCTCTCATGTATATGCATCTATCTCTGCCTCTATTTCTCTGTCTCTCTCTGTCTTATCTGTCAGTTTGTCTCTGTCTCTGCCACTGTCTTTCTTCTTATCTTTGTCTCTCTTTCTCTCTGTCTCTTTCTGACTGTCTGTCCCCATCTCTGTCTCTCTGTATCCTGTTTCTGTCTGTCTGTCTGTGTATCTTTCTCTCTCTCTCTCTGTATCTCTCTGTCTCTGTCTCTCATTCTGTCTCTTTCTCTCTGTATGTTGCTGTCTCTCTCTTCCTTTCTCCCTCCCCCTCTCTCTTTCTCTCCCGCTCCCACTCCTTCTCCCTTTTTGTTTTAATGGACATGAGAGGAATAAAAGCAAAGGAAAAAAACTTTCGAGAAATACATATCTGAGACATCCAAGTCTAAAACTTGGTTGGAGGCTTTATTCAGTTTTAGAAAGAAAGACCTTTTAAAATATTCTGCCATGTGTATTTCTGTCAAGAAAACAAATTTGTCCAGAGCTTGAATCATAATGAATTAGGGCAAAAATCCAACAGATCATTTGAAGACAATACTGGCTTTTAATCAATGGCAAAAATCATTGAAATTTTCAGGTAGGGAAGAGCTCAGGTAGACACCAATGAAATGTTTACTATTTTCAGGATAAAAAGAGCTCTGTCTCCCAGGAACAGCAACAAAAGGCCCAGTGAGAAGCTTAAATGGTGAAAAACACTCCAGAATCCACAAACAAGAATCAATATACACTGCTGAGTCCGACCAAAGAAAACTCAAAAACAGTGGGGACCATTGAAGCAGTGATTTCTCCTATTTCCTTAAATAGAAAATACACAGAACCATTGATATTTCTCTGTAGAAACTCTGAGAGAAAAGAAAAAAGAAATACTTTTCCGAAATGCATAAATGCAAACTGTCAATACCTCCTAAATTCATTTCCCAACTTGATCATCTACAATAATATCAGATGAAGGTTTATCCAAATGAACAAAAGCAGTTGCTGGGAATTTAGACCAAGAAATGTAGTGAAGAGAAGTCTAGGTTGGCATTTAGGAGAGCAGATTTATAGTCCTGCCAAGAGCTATGTCCATGTGAACCTCGTCCGAGTCATTAAAAGCTTTTTGTGCCTCAGTTACCTCAGAAGCCAAGGAAATAGCTGCACAAAACAGTAAAATGAGAGTAAAAAAATTTATTAGGAGTTCTATAGGGAAAAAGTTTAATAAATGAATAGGGAAAACATTTTTAATAGGGTAACTGCTCCTTTAGACTTGACTTTAAGGATCCTAAGTATGTTAGGATTAGAAAGTTGAAAGAATTTAGCAGATAAATGATCAAGTAAAGCATAAAAATAAATTCTTATTCTGAATTAAGTTTAAATTAGGTTAATATTTCAAGCATATTCTACATAATGGTGGGTTATTGTTTAACAATAAGCACATTAATATGTTATAACTAAATCTCCACATAATGTCATAAGATTCTATTTCAGGTCATTTAATGGCTCTCACAGTACTAAATGATACTATAGGATCTACTTCCTTTTATTCCATTAGGACTTAGCACAGTGCTTGGCTTGAGGTGCTTAATAAATATTGATTGATAGTAACATTGTTTCATGTAATAAGGTATTTTTGTGAACCACTTGATAGTAATAGACAATATATACTTATTCTTCCATTTCAATGATGCAAACAGAAAAGTAAAATATCTTTCTCATGGTCCTGTAGAATGTCATTTATAAATTTAGGAATTTTTACTTCCTGAAAAAGCATTCATCTGAGCTACAAATATGAATTATAGTAGTACACAGGCTCATCATTTCTTATAGCATAGTAGCATTCCATTCTTATAGCACATTCCATTCTACAATTAGTTCAGCCATTGCCCAGTTGATGGGCATCTCCATAATTTACAGTTCTTTGCCACCTCAAGGAGAGCTTCTATAAATATTTTAGAACATATAGGTTCTTTTCATTTTTCCCCAATCCTCTTTGGAAATAAACCTAGTAGTAGTATTGCTAAATCAAAGGAAGTTTAATAATCCTTTGGGCATAATTACAGATTGGCCTCCAAAATGGCTGATCAGTTCAGAGTCCACCAACAGTGAATTAGTTTCCCACTTTTTTCATATCTTCTCCAACATTTCTTGCTTTCCCCTTCAACATTTTAAATAATCTGGTAGGTATAAAATGATAACTCAAGATTGTTTTAATTTAAAACTATTTCTAGTCATATGAAAAGGTGCTCCAAATCACAATTGATCAGAGAAATGCAAATTAAGACAATTCTGAGGTACCACTACACACCTGTCAGATTGGCTAAAATGACAGGAAAAGATAATGACGAATGTTGGAGGGGATGTGGGAAAACTGGGACACTGATACATTGTTGTGGAACTGTGAACAGATCCAACCATTCTGGAGAGTAATTTGGAACTATGCTCAAAAAGTTATCAAACTGTGCATACCCTTTGACCCAGCAGTGTTTCTATTGGGCTTATATCCCAAAGAGATCTTAAAGGAAGGAAAGGGACCCACATGTACAAGAATGTTTGTGGCAGCCCTTTTTGTAGTGGCTAGAAACTGGAAACTGAATGGATGCCCATCAATTGGAGAATGGCTGAATAAATTACGGTATATGAATGTTATGGAATATTATTGCTCTATAAGAAATGACCAGCAGGACGATTTCAGAGAGGCCTGGAGGGACTTGCATGAACTGATGCTGAGTGAAATGAGCAGAACCAGGAGATCATTATGGCAACAACAAGACTATATGATGATCAATTCTGATGGACATGGTTCTCTTCAACAATGAGATGTTTCAAACCAGTTCCAATTGTTCGGTGAAGCAAGTCATATACACCCAGAGAGAGGGATATGAAATGTGGACTACAGCATAACATTTTCATACTCTCTATTGATGTTTGCTTGCATTATGTTTCCTTTCTCAGATTTTTTTTTCTTGTAGATTTGACTTTTCTTGCACAGCAAAATAACTGTAAAAATATGTATACACATATTCGATTTGTCAAGTATTTTAACATAATTAACATGTAGTAGACTTCCTGCCATCTAGGGGAGGGGTGAGGACTGGGGGAGAGGGAGATTTGTAATGGAAAGCTTTGCAAGGGTCAATGTTGAAAAATTACCCATACATATGTTTTGTAAATAAAAAGCTTTAATAAAAAAAAGATTGTTTTAATTTGCATTTCTCTAATCAATAATAATTTATAACATTTTTTTTCTTGTGGCTATAAAATGTTTTAATTTCTTCATCAGAAAACTACCTGTTTATGTCTTTTGACCATTTATCAATTGCAGAATGATTCATATTCTTGTAGATTTGACAAGGTTCTTTATATATTTGAGATATGAGAACTTTGAGAAACTATATTTTTTTCACATTTTCTGCTTTCCTTTTGATCTTGGCTACATTTTTCTTATTTGTACAAAGCCTTTTTAATTTAATGTAATTGAAATTTTCCACCTTACACTTCATACTGCTCTCTTGTCTCTTGTTTATTCATAAATTGCTTGTCTATTCATAAGTCTGATAGATATGTTCCATGTTCTTCAAATTTTCTTGTAATATCTCTCTTTATATTTAGGTTAAATAATGATTTTGACCTTATCTTGGTAAACCTTGGTAAGATATAGGTCTATGCCTAATTTCTGCCACACAGTTTCTAGTTTTCCTCCCATTTTTTTTTACCAAATAATGAATCCTTATCCCAAAAATTTAAGTCTCTGCACTAATATAGTACAGAGTTACTATATTCATTTGTTGCTACTGACTGTATGTCTACATTGTTCTACTGATCTATTTATTTCTTAGTGCCAGATAGTTTTGATAATTATTGCTTTATAATATAGTTTAAGATCTAGTCCTGCTAGATCCTCTCTTGACATTTTTTTCTTGACTTTTCTTGACTTTTTAATATCAACCTCTCACCACTACACCCTATAGTCCCATTCCCTCCCCATCTCTCACAGTTGCCTAAAATACTCTTCAACCCAAACACTGACCCCCTTATTCTTCTTTAAATAGTACACTTCATCTCCTAACTTTGGAATCATAACTGATAATTTCCCATGTCTATAATACCTTCCTTCCTTATCTCTGCCTCCTGGCTAAAGTCCTGTTGTCTTCTGGGAGACTTTCCTGATCCTTCTCAATTCTAATACCTTCCCTCTGATGAGTACCCTATATTTATCTTGCATATAGCTTGTCTGTATAAAATTATTTGCGTGTGCCCTTCCCCATTAGACTGAGAGCTCCTTGAGAGCAGGGACTTTGTTTTGCCTTTCTTTGACTCTCCAGAGGTTAGCACAGTGCCTGACATATAGTGGTGCATAATAAACCTTTATTTCCTAACAGATAGACTTAAATACTTGTCAAAATGAATATGATTACCTCTAAAACAGGCAACACAGAAGCAAAGCAAATATAGTTTCCAGTGACCAAGACATCTGATTAATTTGGATGTGCCAAAGCAACTAATCAGTATTCTCTATATACCATTAGAAAAATCACTAGAGGTCTCTTCTGACCATGGTTGCTATATAGAAGTAGACAAGAACTAAGACCAACTTTAGATGGGCCATTTAAAGTGGAGAATGAGCGGTAATAATTCAGGTCCCAAAGAAAAGCTCTCTAGTTGTTTGTTTTTGATGTTGAGGATTGAATTACCTGGTTCTATTCATTCAGCTAATTTACTTGAAAATATAACTTAGCACCTACATTTTACAAAGCATTGCATTTGAACTATAAAAATAAATATTACACAAATTTTGCTGTCATGCAGTTTTACAATGTAATATAGGAAGAGTGACTGGAATATGTAACTAATTTAACTGAGAGTTAAAGAAACATTTGAGTGGGACAATGTTGAGGAATATGTGTAGTACTAAACTATATTAAAAAAAAAATGGGTTTGGGTGTGGTCAAAGGGGAAGGGATGTGGAGGAAGAAGTTGAAAAGTATTTATAGTACTTGATGTCTCTTGAAATCCTAACAAGCTTTGCAGAAATGCGCCCTTATCACTGACTTCCCTTTAGTAGGTTAAAGCTTGAAGGTAGCTAACAGTGAAGTATCCTATCTATAATAAGAAGAAATCCTATACTACATAGTAACAGGTTTCAAGTCAGAAGACTGAACTGAAGTATATTTGCCTCAATCAATAGATGCCATTGAGACAGGGCAGAAGAGAACAGTTGATAGCAAGAGACACCTGAACTATGATGTTCTCAATCTTCCTTACAAAAAAGTCAGAGTTGTTGACATTTTCTGGCAGAAACACCATCATTATGACTAAGGGAGAGAAAGCCAGTTACTGTTTGAAATGATGGCAGAAAAATGTTGCTGATACATGAAAAACAGTTGCTCCCAACAGACATTACTGTGAGATACAGAATTATGGGGTGGGGGTCAGATGAGACCCATATTGTGCCCTTAAATACCTGTGGTGTTCCTTTTTAATCCACTGATGCATCCCTAAACCTGGAATATCTGAATCAAATTATTTTACTCTGAATGAGGCTTCTAACTCAATTAGAGCTGTTTATCATGTTTGTCACAATATCATTTGCCTCACTTACTAGGTAAAAACAGGAGGAACAACACATTTCCAAAGTAAAATAGAGACCAAAAAAGACCTTAGAAGGTTTTTTGTTTTTTTTTTTTTAATTTTGGAGAATTTTGAAGACACTCTAAATATCTCTAATACAGCAGGGATTAAAATTTTTAGTGTGGGTGCAACAAGTTCACTAAATAGTGACAAATTCACAGATTATACTGTCTCCTTTAATTCTATCTAATTTCCAGCCAGAACCTAGAGAATGTAGGTCTGAAGCAATGTGTTATAGGCTGGAACATCCCTATGGACAGACTCACCCTTTAACCCAAATCACCCTTTAACCCAAATCACCCTTTAACCCAAATCACCCTTTAACCAGAAATTTTGAAAGAATCATAGGATTTTAAGATTTCAAGCTAGAAAATAGCTTATGTATCATCTAGTTTCACCTCCTTGTTTTATTTATAAGAAATTGAGAAAGTAGATAGATAAGACAACTTATATAAGATCACACAAATAAAAGTACTGAGAGTTAAATGTGAACCCAGATCCCTTGACTCCAAACCTAGGATTTCTGGAAAACATTTTTGGGATTATCTGAAAGGTAGAAATACCCAGCAGGGTTTCCTAAATTCAATTTTCAAAGAGAAAAAAATAATGATTTCTTTTCTAAATGGATCACCTGAGTCTAGGAAATGTATTATCCATTCTTGTAGGAAAATAGCTTGCTGATTATAAGACATTTGGTTGATATATCTTAATGGTCCCATTGACAAAGTGATCAGACCCTAAAAAAGTTGTTTTGACAAGGTTTCTTTTGCAAATTCTTGTTTAAATTATCATTTATTTGATGAGTGAAGTTGTTAAATTGCTTTGCTATGTGAAACTTAAAAAGGAATGTTTTCTAGGAACAATAAATGTTACTTTACAGTTAAAAAAATATAGAGAGGTCCCCATAGATTCCTCCTCTTCTTGAAGTCACAACAGAATTTAAATACCCTTCATCTATCTATAGAACCATTTATTCTTTAAGATTCCCAAAGATTAAAGATTATATATATTGATATATGTATATAAATAAATATTTAATAACCAGCTACTATGCATCTGATACTATGCTGTGAAGTGGGGATACAAGTTCAAAGAAGAAAAGTATCCTACCTAGTAATGATCTTATATTCTAATGAGGGAGATAAAAAGTGTATATAAAAATATTTATATTATAAATAGTAGTATTTAAATAAGTAACAGAAAAGGAAAGAAGAAAGGCAGGAAGGCAGGAAGGCAAGAAGGAAGGCAGGAAGGAAGGCAGGAAGGAAGGAAGGAAGGAAGGAAGGAAGGAAGGAAGGAAGGAAGG
>JAJPUD010001432.1:0-35115 GCA_023553655.1 Myrmecobius fasciatus | reverse complement strand
AGAGAGGGAGAAAACAAAATACAAATTAGTTAAAAGGAAGGATTACTCAACATTAGTATAAATTAGAGGAAAAGTTACCTGACCTGCATCTTAAAGGAAAAGAGGGATTCTATGAGGTAGAGATAAAAAGAGAGCCTTCCAAGAATGGGAGATGGCCAGTACAAAGGCATAAAGAATAGAAATGGGGTATTATTGAGAAATAAAGAGGCCATATTTGCTAAATCTCGGTAGGCATGAGGGGGAGTAAGGTCCAATGAAACTAAAAAAAATAGGTTGAGATTGGGATATATAGATCTTTAGGGGCAGCTAGGTGGTACAGTACAGTGGGCTTAGAATCAAGAAGATTCATCTTCCTATGTTGAAATCTGGCTGCAGACACTAGCTATATGAGCTTGGGTAAACCACTTAACCCTGTTTGTCTCAGTTTCTTCTTCTGTAAAATGAACTAGAAAAGGAAATGGTGAACTACTTCAGTATCTTTTCCAAGAAAACCAAAAAATGGGGTCATGAAGAATCAGATATGACTGAACAGCAACATATGTCTTTAAAAACTTAAAAGATGGTTTTTAAAATTTTCTCACAAAGGCCATAGGAATCTACTGGAGTTGGTTGAGGGCACCATCATTCTTCTAGTCACACAGGATTGCAACTTCACATTCCATATCAAATCTATTGGCAAGGCCTGTCAATTTTATCTTTATAACATCTCTCATATACACCTTCTTTCATCTTCTGATACTGCCATCACTCTGATGCAGATCTTCATCATCTCACACTTGGACTAATGCAATATGCAGCTGGTGTATCTGCCTGACACAAATTTCTCTCCATTACAATTCATTCTCCACTCAGCTAGCAGAGTGATCTTTCTAAAACCCAGGTCTGATTATGTCACATCGCTACTCAGTAAAACTCAGTATTAGCTATTTGGTGTGGAGTTCAAAGTCTTTCATACCCTGTCCTCCTCCTCTGCTATTCCAGGTTTCTTATATTTTATATCTTACCATATGCCTTACAATCAGGTCACACTGACCTTCTTGCTTTTCTTTGAATAAGAAAGTCTCTCTCTCACTTCTGGGTTTTTCTCTGGCTGTTCCCCATATTGGAATACTCATTTGACTTTATCTTTTCCTACTCATTTTCTTGGCTCTGTTCAAGCCCCAGCCAAGATTCTAGAGTCTACAAGAAGCCAGTTAATTATTTCCTTTAATTCTAGTGCCTTCCCTTTATTATCTTCAATTTATCTTTCACAAAGTTTAGTTTGTATAAAGTTTACTTACAGTGTCTTCCTCAGCAGACTGTGAGTTCTTCAAGAATAGAAATAGTCTTTTACCTTTCATTAGTGCTAAGGAGGTGCTTAATAAATGTTTATTGAGTGAGTGAATAAGGTAGTCATACAATCAGATCTTATTTAAGCGAAGTTATTTAATAGCAGCATATAGAATAGACTGGAGAGAAAGTGATACAGAGATGTCAATCAGGAAGTTGTTGCAAAAATCTAGGTGAATGGTAATGAAGGCCTAAACTATAAGGTGGTTTGTGAATAGGAAGAAAGGGTTCAGGTGAGAATGCTGGGAGATAGGAACATAAAAATTTGGCATATGAAATATGAGTTGAGGGAATAATGAATATGACTTCCACAGAAGTAGAAAAGTTTGATGGGCATCTACTGATTTTCCAGTTCTTGCTACCACAAAAAGAGCTGCTACAAACATTTTTACACATCTGGGTCTTTTTTCCTCTTTTGTGATTTCCTTGGGATACAGATCCAGGAATGGCACTGCTGACTAAAAGGATATACACAGTTGTATAGCCCTTTGGGTATAGTTCCAAATTACTCTCCAGAGTGGTTGGATCCATTCACAGTTCCACCAACAATGAATTAGTGTCCCATTTTTCCCACATCCCCTTCAACATTTATCATTATCTTTTCCTGTCACCTTAGCCAATCTAAGAAGTATGAGGTGGTACCTCAGAGCTTTTTAAATTTGCATTTCTCTAATCAATAGGGATTTAGAGCACTTTTTCATATAACTATAGATGGCTTTAATTTCTTCATCTGAAAATTAGCTGTTCATATCCTTCAACCATTTATCAATTGCGGAATGATTTGTATTCTTCTAAATTTGACACAGTTCTTTATGTATTTTAAAAATGAGACCTTTATCAGAAACACAGGCTGTAAATATTTTTTCCAGCTTTGTACTTACTTTTTACTCTTGTTTCTTTTGATTTTGTTTGTGCAAAACCTTTTTAATTTAAGGTAATCAAAGTGGTCCATGTTGCCTTTCATGATATTCTCTATTGGTCATAAATTGCTCTCTTCTCCAAAGATCTGCTAAGTAAATTATTCCTTTTTGTCCCAATTTCTTTATCGTATCATCTTTTATGCCCAGATCATGTACCCATTTTGACTTTATTTTGGTATGAGTTGTGAGATGTAAGGTCTATGCCAAGTTTCTGACATTATTTTCCAGTTTTCCCAGCAATTTTTGTCAAATAGTGAATTCTTATTCTAGAAGCTGGAATTTGGGGGTTTATCAAATTGCTATACATCTTGATTATTATGTCATGTGTATCTAATCTATTCCACTGATCCAGTATTTCTTAGCCAGTACCAAATGGTTTTGATGACTGCTGGTTTATAATATAGTTTTAGGTTTGGTATTGCTAAGCCATCATCCTTTGTATTTTTTTTTTCATTAATTTCCTTGATATTCTGGACTTTTTGTTCTTCCAGATTAATTTTGTTATTATTTTTTCTAGTTCTATGAAATTATTTTTTGGCAGTTTAATTGGGACGGCACTGAACAAATAGACCAATTTAGGCAGAATTGACATTTTTATCATATTCTCTTTTTTTCATATAACTATGAAAAACTATCAAACTTTTTTCGGGAATTAGTATTTTTCCAATTGCTTAGATCTGACTTTATTTGTATAAGTATTTTGTAAGTATGTTCATATAGTTCTTGGGTATATCTTGGTAGATAGACCCCCACATATTTTATTTTGTCTACAATAATTTTAAATGATTTTTCTCTTTTCTATCTCTTGCTGATAGGCTTTGTTAGTAATAGCAACCCTTTTTTTGCCCAAGTAACTTTTATGTGACCCTAGATACATAGATATATAAAAGAGGTGTACAAATCAAACATTTAATGACAATAAATCATAATTTGGCAACCCTCACATTCCATTATGAGACCCCATATAAGAGAATGAACTACAGATTAAGAAGCTGGAGTTTAAGGGGGCAGTTGGTGGAAAGAGCAGCTGCTATGGAGTCAAGAGGATCTAAATTCAAATTCAAATTAATCTCTGTTGGTCTCAGTTTCCTCATCTACAAAATGAACATAATAACAATAGCACTTGCCTTCCTGAGTTGTTGTGAGGATAAAATGAGATAATATCTGTAGAGTTTTGCAAATCTTAAAATACTTCATAAGCTAGCAGTTATTTAGAATTTTTCCCAACACAAAATGGAACTTGATTTGGAAAACCAAAGTAATTATCTAAATATTTTATTATCATGATTTTTTTTGAAAAGAGACACATTTTGTTTATTGTCTTTAAATAAAGAAAATATAAATCTTTGAAATATCCTCAGAAAATATTCTGCCAAATATCCAAAAAATACTTTTTTTTAACACTTTATTTTTCTTGGTGGAGTTTTGTTTTGTTTTGTTTTTTGGTCTGCATTTTCTTCCATAGCATGGCCAATATGGAAATATGTTCTGCATGATTGCATATGTATAATCTATATAAAATTGTTTATCTTCTCAAAAAGGACAAAAGAAAGACAGAGAATTTGGAACTCAAAAAAAATCTTTTTCATGTAATTGAGAAAAATATGTATATAAATTAACATTTTTTTAAAATCTGCCAAAACAATACCTATATCTCTCCATATCATAGTATACACAAGTCATCAAAATCAATTTTCCTGGTTCTAGTGGCAAACATATACATGTATTTTTTTCCACAGCCCATGCATACTACAGAGTACTTGTCTCTTCTCCATACTAGGAGGATTTTTAGATGTGTCAAGGCAGAATGTATCAAAACCTTTTTAAGTAGAATGAAGAATCTCTGCAGGTCTGGCCATCATTACAAAACTTTTGTGCAAAGCCACTGTTTCCCTAAAAAATGGAAGTCACAGAGCCCTGAAAAGAGTAAAAGGATTTTACCATTAACTTCCATGGCTTCTAATGGTCCTACTTCTCCTACCTCTCAATTATCTTGTTGCATATGAAACACTTATGCCTAATTGCTTATTTTTGTTTTGTTTTTGCCTTTCAGAGCTGCCTTTGAAGCTAGGAGGCAGACAGAAAGATAGTTCCTCTGTAGCATATGAAACCATGTCACTATGATCCTACTGAATTGTGAAGGTGGGGGATATATTAAGCCTACTATAGTAATGGAGAAGTAGCAAGTTCTAATATATAGAGGGATTTTCCCGAGTCACAAATCCATTGGTTCAGTCCTGCCTTTGACATATTCTGACAACATAACCCATTTAACAACTTAGCATCTCAAGGAACTCTTCAGAACTAGAAGATACAGAATAACTGTTAACAAAAGAAGTTATCTTCACAAATTAAATCATGATCCAACACCACTCTTTAAGAATCTATATTGTAGGGGCAGCTAGGTGGCTCAGTGGATAGAGCACCAGCCCTGAAGTCAGGAGGACCTGAGTTCAAATCTGATCTCAGACACTTAACATTCCCTAGCTGTGTGACTCTGGGCAAGTCACTTAACCCCAATTCCCTCAGCAAAAAGCAAAAAGCAAAAAAAAAAATCTATATTCTAGAAGAGCCATGGTGGAATGGCTCCCTGGTAGAAAAGAAAAGGACTATTTTTCTCCCTAGGGAACGTATACTGTTCTGTTAAATTGTTTTCACATTAATATAGCTAATATTCACATCTCTTCTCTGGTCACCATATAAAACCCTTTCTTTTGGGGGACATTAAACACAAGATATAAACTTTATTCCTTTTAACAGCCATGTCTATAAGACACAAACACATATTTTAAGAGTAAATTGGTATTCTCTAAGGATATCAATTTTATGGGACATTTTAGTCAAATATTCCTTTCAAGATACGATTTGAGAAGAAATTTCTAGCTTAAGTTAAATTTCTTACCTCCCTTCAAGGCTCGACTCAGGTACTACATCCTCTATGACTTTTTTTTTTTCTGAGCTTATTATAGTCAAGGTGGCCCAGTAGATAAGAGTGCTGTGACTGGCAAGACTCAATTTCTCTCAGTCTTAGCTTCCTCATCTGTAAAACTGGGATAATTATAATAGCACCTACCTTACAGTATTGTGGTAAGGATCAAATGAGATAAGTAAAATGCTTTAAAGCTTTGAAATGTTTAGATGTTATTGTTGTTCAGTCATTTCATATGTGTCTGACTCTTCACGACCCTATCTAAGGTTTTCTTAGTAAACATATTGGAGTGGTTTGCCAGTTTCATCTCAAACTCATTTTGAGGAAACTGAGGCAGTGTTAAGTGACTTGTCCAAAGTCACATATTTAATAAGTGTCTGAACCATATTTTAACTCACAAAGGGGAGAGTCTTCCTCACTCCAGGTGTCCTGCATTCTATCCACTGTACTCCCAACTGCCTACAAGCTGGTTATATAAATGCTAGCTAATATTATTACCCCCTTAATTAGTGTTCTCTCTTTCCTTAAATTATATATATTTTTTGATTTGCCTATTTACATTTTCCTAAAGTAAGTTCTGTGAAGCCAACCACTATTTTTCATTTTCATCTATATATCTCCATTTCCTTTTTCATAGTCAGTATTTGAATAGATAAAATAGTTGTCCATGAGGAAAATGTCCCTGGGAAGGGAGTATTCACTAACATGGGATTAGCCTTTCCCTGATGCCTCAAATATCCAAATAGATATTAAAGAAGTAGGTTTAATAATTGGCAGTTAGAATATAGGCAGAGTTAGGTGAGAGCATAGCTACAGCTAATATCACAGAAAACTGAGGTGAAGTTCTCTAGCACACATCATTCAAAGTCACAAATTATGGGTACTCCTACATTATCTACAATTTCCCTTATGACAGCTCCCATTGATATTCCCAATCTTCCAACAAAATAATACATCCTTAATTGCTGCTTTTTTCTGGTTGGATATCTTATATTCTGCATTATTGAATTGTTGTTTTCGTTTGGTTTGGTTTGATTTTGGTAAGGAGGAACAACACTTTCTGTTCTATTTCCTGAGCCTGTCATGTAGATGCGTGAAATTAAATGAGAAGGGGAAAACAAATTTAGGACAAACAATACTTCAGAGTCAAAAATCTTTGCTTCCTTTTGATAAGCCCTTTGAGTAGCAATGATATCTGGAGTGGGTCTGCAATTCAGTGAAGATCAAAGCACTTTATAATCAGTATATGATCTCTTCTTGCCATAAGGGAAGTTGTATTTAATCCCAGAACAATTCCTATTACTATAAATAAGCGGCAACCAAAAGTTATGCCTTATCCTTCTTTTTACTCTTCATTACTCTTGGTGGAAGCTTACAGATGGGCCCATCTCTTTATTTCCTCATCTCTCAGCCCCATGGCTCAGATTTACTGCCTTGCAAAAAACAGTCTCTGGATGAATGTACTTTAAGGATGGAGAGTAAAAATGAAGTGGAAAAATTGAGCCAATTGCCTACATAATTAATGACAAAAACCTCCCCTTTTTCTTATCTGGAGATATATCAGGTTAAAATATTAGGGTGGGGTAAGGAAAAAGAAGGGTTGAATGATAGATTATTGTATCAATTCTTTTACTCTAGGAACCAGAGGGCACACTTCTTTAAGGAGTGGTTTATCACCTTTACACAAATTTTTCCATATCTAAAGGCAACTGAAATGATGCCAAAAGGCAATTTTTAAAAAAGAATCAAGATCAATCAATCAACATTTTTAAGCACCTACTATATGTCAGATACTGTGTTGGCTCAAAATGGTACCTTAATCCCCTAACCAAATGAGAACTATTAACTGCTTTGCTATTATATTATAATGTTGCTTAATTGATATTCAAAAACAAGCAAGTCCATGCTACTTTCACATACACTGAAGTGAAAAATGTTGAAATAAGCAAGAAGAACCATAATGAACAAATAAAATATGAAAAGTTTTGTCATGTTCTATTAGGGTTTTGCATGTTAGCATCGTCTTATATTAGTATTTGTTTTTGCTAATATGATATGAAAATTGCTGAGATGATTGCATGGTCATATCTTATTAGGGGATTCAAATGCTAAAATTATATGATACTAATAAGAGGTGAAGGAAATTGCTAATATTATAAAAAGTTTCTAATAGGAACTGAAGGTCCATCTGGAAGAAATTTAAGGGGACCTTTCTATAGATCTTCTGTAATACACAATTTGGTTTTTAGGGAGTACATGGCGATAAAGAATAAGGATATGGATTGGAGAGCATCTACACCTGTATATTTCTCTCCAAATAATTCCAGACAGAGCTATAGTACTAAGAACTAAAAGCAGATGGAGTTCTCTAATCATTTAAACTTTTTCTTTACAAGAAAAAAATAGGCACAAGTAATATCTTTTCCCTAAGAAATGACTTGCATGTGAAAGTTACTGTATCGGGGCTTTCCAAAACTTGGAAGTACAACTTAGTTCTATTTTGAATTCATAGCTAAATAATATGGCTTAATGTGAGATAATTAATAATAATAATAATAATAATCAGAGGGCATTGCTGAAAACCAGAGCACTTCTTAAATGCTCATCAAGGAACCTCTTTTAAAATTCACTCCTTTATTTAATGTAACAGTATATGATGCAACAATTTGTCAGTTTCATTTAAGAGCATTGGGTTGGAGAGTAGCTACATAACATTTTCAGCATGGTGATAAAGCTTTTTTTCTAACTATCTAGTTATTGGTTCCAGTACCTTCGATAGTACAGGACTCAATTTTTTTAAATTGAATTACTGGCTGCAAATCATAGGTTTAGAGCTAGGAGGGACTTCAGAAGTCAGTGCAAGCTTCTTAAGATTTTCCCACCATAATGAATTCATTATGGATTTGATTTTGAATTAATTTGGGGGCATTTTATTCAGACAACTTTTATTATTGTCAAATTTTTCATGACCCCCACATTCAATTACACGACCCACAGCTTAAGAAGCTTTGATCTAGTGTAATTCTCCCATTTCACAGATGAAGAAATTGAGGTTAAATGATATACTAGGTCAACCAGGGAATGTTAGCTGGGATGGCATTTGAATGAAGGTCCTCAATATTAGTGCTTATTCCATTGTACTATGCTGAATCCTACTACTGTTAATGAAAAGTCTATATGAAGAAGTCTATAGTAGTCTGTCTATTTCTGTGTTCAAATCTTGTAGAAACCTGGCACAAAGATGAATTTCAAAACAGAAAAATAAGAAGGAATTTTGGGATATCCAAATTAATTTCTTTTAAGAGATTAATTTATTTAATGATTTTTAAAATACTGAAAAATTCCTTTAAAAGATTATACTTAAAAACTGCCACATTCTAATATTTAATTTAATGTAACATTTCATACACTGAAGAAAGCTTCTTTTGTTCTCCTCACAGATGACATTATCAGTGGTTTACAAAATGATTAAGATTGCTTGAAGGGCTTGGCTTAGGAAATCTAGCCCTGACATATATTACTTTTATGGACAAATACATTTATTTCAATTGATTACTAATAGCTGAAGAAGACAACTATTTGAAATTATCTGCTGAACACAGAAATGATCTTAGTTGAAATTAGAATATATTTCATAAAAGGATGAATTAACCAAACTGACTTTTGGGTAGTTCAAACCTTTTAATATAGAAAATTATTACCACAAATATATTGCAGATTTGGCTTTTGGAAACTAAAATCTTCTTTTCTTTTTTCAGAACTCCACAAATCTCATGGGCTGGGCAATATCTTGCAATACTTAGAAAACCTTTTGGGAGAGTACAACTGTTCTAATGTAAACTTTCATGGAGCTTTTTGGTGCACTGTGCAGAATCAATAAAACAAATTAGCTGAAATAACAGCTGGGCTAATCATGAACAAGTTTAAAATGATAAGACTTGAATTAAGGTTTTTCCAGATGCCAATAGACTCGACTAATTACCACATGCTGTCACAGTCAGAGCAGCCAGGGTCTCATGATTGAGACTTTTGTTGTCCAAAGGCAATGAAAATAAGGTGGAGAAAGTTTCCTGGGCCAATAATGAAGACTTGGAGCATTCAGGCCTCTTTATGACCCATTCCCAATCTGCTCCTGGAAGAGAAGGGTGCCTTAGGGAAGAGCCCTAAGGGTACAGTATGCAGGGTATAGATCCCCATGGAAACAAGGAATTAAGCATTTTGATTCTGCTTTCCCAAATTTTTTTTAAGAGAAAAAAAAAAAAAGAGCCAAAACCAAATCAGCCTATTTCTTTGAATCTTCTAAGATATCTAAGAAGAAAAGATTTTCCTGACTTGGTTATTTTAGTAAAGATTTTGATTGCTGTTTTTGTCAAGTTAACCAGGTGCTTCGGAAAATAGAAACATTTTCTTCATTTTAAAATTTCAAGTGAACTTTCTAATGATTTCATTAACTCACTCAAAAATGCCAGCATGGTAAAGATGTAATGTGTCACCCAGGTCCTTGTCTTTATTCCAGACTAGTGATGGAAGGGAAAGCAGGGAAACTTACACACTGTGTTATCTCCTGCAATGGGAACACCACCAACCCCAAATCAAATGGCTTTCTTCCTTCCAGGACCTCAACAATATCTCCCATAAATTATCAATGTTCAGAAGGAGACTTGGTCACATTCTATAGATTATTTTCACGAAAAGCATCGCCATCCATAATACATTTGAGCCTCTTTCTAGTTGGAGATTTATATATATTTTTTATTGATGGGTTATGATTATTGACACAGGAGATATTCATTGTTTATTGAAGACTTGTTTACATAAAAGATCTTCACAGGCTACCCCCTAAGTCTAGAGGTCCTAAACCAGTGTCAGGGAGCTGTCTGGGTATTTTTTCCCACGTATTGCATTGCTATTCTGCCAACAATAGAGGCCCATTAACGTTTGGCCCTTCACGTTAGTGCAGCCCAAGCCTTAGTGGAAGGACGTCTGCCCAATATGTAAAATAACAGAATGAATGGATTCCTTGGAAACAATGATAACAAGACCTGGCTGAGCTAACTGTGACAGCATGTGGTAATTTTCCAGCCCGATGGCCCTGTAAAGGGAACTGGAACACAAAGCATAGACTGCAGGGAGGGTTGGCCTGAATAGTTGCAAACAAGTGCAGAATATCTGATGATGTCATACACACAGTTTGACAGATGGGGCTGGACAATTCCCCCCCTCTCCCGCCCCCCTCTTTCAAATGTGCATTTAACTATTTGTATTCCACCGGGCTAGCACTTGAGGAGTTCAATCCTGTAATCACCTGCTTGAAAGACTAAACAAACCTTGACTGTCATGCACTTGATTCAAGTACCACCAGTTTTATGAAGAAAAATGATATCCATTATGAGTGTGTGAATGCTAAGGAAACAGTAGGGGAGAGTAGCTATGGATTAATGCATCATCTCTGTTTTCAGCAGTGGGGCCAGGTTTTGAGTTGAGCTCCGACTGAATCCAGCTCTACACTTTGAATAGCATAATGAAGTATTGTTATTGCCTCAGTCTAGTCATTACATCAAGGAAACAGACAGCTAAAGTTATCAAAACTGATTACTAGCTGAGCTTTTGTGTCTATAAAATAAATGAGTTAAAAGAAGGGCTTTTGGGGTATTTTTTCGGTCTTAGGGTGTTCTCTCAAAGTTGGATGTTTTTGTGTTTGTGGCAATATGTGTCACTGGGTAGAAGCCTGTGTTAGGGCATGTCTGGAGGCAGCAGAGCTCTGAGAATGGATGAGTGTGTGTGTGTCCATGTGGGTACGTGTGTTTTAGTTGGGGAGTGAGAGATAGAGAAAATGAAGATTGACAACATTTATAAAAATGGAGACCCAACTCCATTAAAATTCACCAAAAATAGTAAATGAACCAGTGTCCTCTGTTTAATTATAATGACTTCAGATACTTTCTCTTTTTTCCTTCAAAAAAAGTAGCTACTCTGGTTAACAAATGTCTTTTGCCACTTTCTTCACATAGTTCTTTTTATTTGCTTTTCAAGGAATTTATGTAAATATATGTAAGCTAAAGAGGAATGGGTCCCAGTTAGATTTTATCCTTTAATCTTTTCATCAAATAGCTAACAAAGTAAGATAGCCAGAGGGTTCCATTTATGGAGAAGAGATATTAGTCCCATAGAGAAATAGGTGGCTCTACTTATTCCTGTGGAGAAAGTATAATCATAGCACAAAATGCTAACAAAATTAATGATTGGTATTTATAAAATTCCTTTTATCAAGGGATCACAAAATACTAAGAACTCCCATCTCTGAGGCCAGTCTGATGCTAGAAGTTATCCCAAAGGTAACATCATCTGCCCTAGTTAACAAGCTCTTTTGGATGGAAAAGAAACAGATTTAAATAAGTGAGCTAGATCCTCAGTTCTGCTTGGCTCACCCTATCTATGTCCCTTCATGGATGTGAGAGGAAGAAGATCATCATTGTATTCTCATTGCTCATTCATTAATATATCTGAGTACATGCAGAGATCATTCATTGTGAATTCATTGCACTTCTAATAGAAGAATTTTATGTTTCTTTAAATGATGATAACGAATTTCTAGTCTGAAAGCTCACTACTAGTTACATTTGAGTGGCAGAATTGCTGTGCACATTTGACCACTGGCTCCCTTACATTAAACCCAGTTTTAGGGGTTGAGTGTCCCAACCAGTCAATGCACATGTGGCATAAAAATAGTAATTATACTACTCATGCTACCATAAAGAGAAATAATTCTTTGCCTTCCACAGAAATCCCTAGAAGGATTTACTCAAAACAAGCATAAATTTCTGCTAGTTTAGAATTGGTAGAGTTCCCTAGGTATATCAGAAGGCCAAATGCCAGTGGTGTTTTGGCTCCAACCTAAAACTATGGGATGTTGGCAGGCACTAAGGCTCTGAGAAAGCATGAGTATGTATGTCCACAATTATGTGTCAGTGTGTGTGTGTGTGTGTGTGTGTGTGTGTGTGTGTGTGTGAGTGTGTGTGTGTGTATTTTTGCTGGGAGTAAAAAAGAAAATGAAGAGTAAATAAGAACATTAATCTCTGACAATAAGCAATCTGATGATGCCTGTGGGCTCTTCTTAGAGACCCATTTTCTTTAGTCAAAAAGAATATGGAATTCCTTTTGAGGGGATCAATGCATCAGACATTCCCAAGGGGTACAAGAGGACAAAGTACTCCCAATATGTTGCAAGAACATAAGGAAGAACAGTCATTTGTTGCCACCTACCATATGAGGTAACAATCATGCTCTTATGGTGTAATGGTTAGAGTGCTAGACCTGAGTTTAAATCCTGCCCCAGACATTCATTAGTTGAGTGACGCAGGGGGAAATTTGATGGATAATACAGATAGAGTTTCCAAAGTCACATAGTTTGGCCAGGTATAAGGAAGTTTCACTGTAGGATTTATTCCATTGACCCTATCATAGATCCACTGGAATATTAAAGTTAGGAGCCACAAAAAGTCAGACCAGTTATCCATTTAGTCTACTCACTCTGTCATAGAGCAAAACTTCTTAAACTGTGGGTCATGACCTTATATGGAGTTATGTGACTGAATGTGAGGGTTGTGAAAAATTTGGCAATAGTAAAAGATATCAAATATTTTACCAAGATTTAATTCTTTATATAAAAACAAATGCATCCATATCATTAGTATGCAAATTAGTTTTTGTCTTTAATAAATGGTAAAATTACTCATATACATGTGTGTGCCAAAAAGTTGCTTTAAAATAAATTTCTTTATGATTTATGATTATGATAAATTTCTTTATGATCCATAAATGTTTAATTTGTATATCTATTTCATATATCTATATACCCAGGGTCATATAAAAATTTCTTGGGCAAAAAGGGGATATGAATGCAAAAAGTTTAAAAAGCCTTGTCATATAGTAATTTCATAGGGATATTTCATGGAAGAGTATGTGCTATGATAGTGTTGCAAAAGATATTCTTCATTATCCCCATGTTCTCTTAAAATTCAGTTATAGATCTGCCATTCATAAATTTATCTAGAACCTTCTAAAGCCTACTTATTGGTAGCTTTTACGATTTCCTGAAATTAAAAAAAAAAAAATTCCTGTTTACAACCCTTTATGTACTTTTTGGAATTTGGCCAAAGATAGACACTTTTAATCTTCAATGTGTTCCTTCCTATACCCAGTATTTCTAAGAGTTGTTAAACAAGTCTCTGTTCACCTTACTCATACTCTACATGATTTTATGAACTTTGATCATATCCCTCACCTCCTTTTCTAGTCTTTCCCAACTGAAAGACCCTCTATCTCTTTGACCATTTTAATTGTTTTTTTTTCCTGAAACCTTTTGTCTCATTATGTCTGTCTTGAGATTCTTCAACTTCTAGAAGTTAAAATGTGTTCTCTGAGCCTACTGATCTTAAAAAAAAAAATTAGCAAACTCAGATCCTTGTTCAAAATGGAGCATAAGTGAAGTAAGACAATATTCTGAGTATAGTACCATTTACTGGGGTGTTATAGAAACTGCTTAAATAAAGTGCCTTTTTTATTTTTCTCAGAAAGATCAAGGACTCAATATGATGGCAGGAATAGTTTAAAGACATGTTTACTGAGAGTAGCAGGCAAAGAATTTCATGTAGTTTTGACTCATTAGGAATGAACTTTTTTTTCCTTTTTTTTTTTTAAGTGAATTTTGGAATCGTGATCTGAACGTAACTGGAATTAGAATCAGAATATCTTGAATTCTGGTCCTGGTATCAATTACATTTGTTGGCTGTGTCATAGGATCATAGATTTCAAAATCGAATAGATCTTGGAGGCTACCTGGCCTCATCTGGTCATTTTCTAGATAAGAAAACTCAGACCAGAGAACTTTACATGGCATTCTTTACAGTATCTTATAGGTAACAAAGGCAAAATATTTTAACCAACATTCTCTTATTTTAACATCAGTATTTTTCCCATTGTACCATGATATCACTTAAGTCATTTTATCAATCTGGATCTTAATTTCTTCATCTGTATGATCCAACCATTTTGGAAAGCAATCTAGAATTATTCCCAAAGAATTATTAAACTACCTCTTCCCTCTCACTCAGCAATGCCACCACTAGATCTATTTCCAAAGATGACTAGGAGGAAAGGAAAAGAATCCAAATATTCTAAAATATTTATAGCAGCTCCCTTTGTGGTGGCAAAAATTGAAAATTGCAGGGATGCCCATCAAATAATTGAACAAGTTGTGACATGTTTGTGATGAATGTTGCTATAATATAAGAAATGATGAGCTCAGTGGTCTTAGAACAACATGGATAGACTTGCATAAAATGATGAAGAACAAAATGAGAAGAACCAAGAAAACATTGTATACAGTAGCAACAATATTGTTTTAAGAACAACTTTGAGCAATTAGTCATTTTGACTATTATAAATATCCAAATTAAATACAAAGAATCTATGAAGAAAGATACTATCTGCCTCCATAGGAAAAAAAAATCTGATAAACAGAAGTATTTATAGAATTATCTTAATATATACGTATATGTGTGTAAATATGTATGTATTTGCATATTATATATATGTAATATATATAATTTTTATCTAAGGGTAGTCATTTCTGGTGGGATGGGGGAAGAGTAGAGTATGTGAGAGAAAAAAAAGTAAAAAGGAGAAAAAATTTACATGATAACTATCATATTTAAAGGGAATAGTAAATTTTACATATTAGACTTTCAGTTTCATATGCAGTCATCTTTTAAAAATTATATTGTGTTATGAAGATGCTTATTTTATTCCATAAATTAAAAATAAAATAAATAAAAATTGGGGGAAAAAAGAACTAATGTTTATTGAATGCCTACTATGTGATGAATGTTAGGGATATAAAAACAAAATTAAAATAGTTCCTATCTGCAAATAGCTTCATCCTAATAGGTAGAAATATTCATAAATAGGCATGTATAGGATTCTTACAAAGTGGATACAAAGTAATCCTGAGAGGGGACTAAGAAAGGCTTCCAGAAGAAGTTGGCCCATGAGCTGAGTCTTAAAGAAAACTAAGGAATCCAAAGGAGTGAAGTTAAGGATGGAGAGGATTTTATGCATCGAGAATAGCCAGTATAAACTCTTGGTGACTAGATAAAGAATCATGAACAAGGAATATAGGCTTATATGGCTGGACCATAAATTTTTTTGGAGGGGAAGAATGTGTAAGAGGATTGGAAAAGTAGGAAGAGATCAGGTTGTGAAGAGCTTAAATGAAAGAGTTTGAATTTGATTCTTGAGGTTATAGGGGATCACTGGAGTTTTTTGATTTGGTCAAACCTCTACTTAAGAAAAATCACTTTGGTCTCTAAAGGATGGATTGGAGTAGAAAAAGACTTAGGTCAAGGGGACCAATTAGGAGGCTACTAAAATAGACCAAGCTAGAATAATCAGGGTATGAACCAAAGTAGTGAAAGTGTAAATTCAGAGAAAAGAAAGTATACAATAGTGGAAGAGGCTAGACTAGCTAATTACTAATATTCCTTTCATCTCTGAAATTTTGCTTCTATCATATGTCTACTTTTTAAAATCACAAGATTATAGAATTTATACTCAGAAATTACCTTGATAGATCACTGAGTTCAACTCCCTTATTTAGCAAATAAAGATATTGAGGTCCAGAGAAGTTAAGGGACTTCCCATTAGAGATTGTAAGCTCCCTGAGGTAAGAGAATATTTTTGTCTTACTTTGTATCCCCAATGTCTAACACAGTACTTGACACAAAGCAAATACTTAAATATGTGCTTGCTTGACTTGTCTAAAATGAGATAGATAAATGACAAAAGAACTGCTATTTGAATTCATTCTTGGCACATGATAGACACTTGATAAATGCTTCTTGATTATTTGAATTGTCTAAAGTCCTACAGGTAATGACAAAAAACCAGTGATTTGATTTCAAGTTCTTTGAATTAAAATCTAGTATTCTTTCAGTTATAGCGCATTGCCTGAGCCAGAGAGAGAAGAAAGGAGAGAAGGGAGGGAGGGAAGGAAAGAGGGACGGAAAGAGAAAAAAAGAGAGACAGAGAGAGACAGAGAGGATAAAATCCAATGTGTAGTCTCCTCATTCATCCCCAAAACAAGCCTCCATACTCTACCTATTGTTTATACATAAAGACAATTTAAAAAACACAAGAAATTTGTGGGGTTTTTCTTTTTCTGTTTCTGCTCCTAATATATGAGAAACCTACTTTTTTGCTCTGTCAATCAGCATTCAGTTTTATTTTTTTTTCCAAATTCTATCCATCTCTTCCCTTCCCCCTTCCTGAGATAGCAAGCAATCAGAAATAGGTTATACATGTGCAATTATGTAAAACATCTCCATATTAGTCATTCACACTACTATAATTGATATTAGCAATAATAGCAATGATGTTGACTATAGTTATCATTTAAAAAACAATACTAATAATAAAAGTTAACACTTTTATAGTATTACGTGCCAGGGGAAGGGAAGGTGAAGAAAAAGGGAATAAGAATTTATATAGCACCTATTTTGTGCCAATCACTTTTTTAAGATTTCATTTGACCCTGATGACAACCTTGAAAGGTAAATTCTATTGTTTTCCCCAATTTACAGCTGAGGAGAATGGGGCAGATATAAGTTAGGTAACTTGCCCAGCGTTTGCAAAGCACTTTACAATATTATTGTATTAAATCCTCACCCCAACCTTAAGAAGTAGGGGAAGTCATTATCCTCATTTTACCAGCATTCAGTCTTTACAGCAGAACACTGACATTTTTCGTGCTGTATCTGTTATAACCAGCAATTGAAAACAAAAATGCAAACAGGGCAAATTTTCTTTGGAAGATATATTCCCTTAGTATTTCTGAGGCTACCTTGCCCACCTCCCCAATAACTTTTAATTCCTTATTCATCTCCAAAAATTTATTTATGAAACATTCCATTTGCTTTGTTCACATTTATGAATGAGATGAAGGTTGAATTCTGACAAAAGGTTAGCAATATCAAAATACTCTGAGATTTGTTCTTAAATTTCTACGGATGTTTTCTTTCAAAAAAAATGAAAACAATATTTTAAACATGAGTGATATAAATAAATAAATGGTGAATTTATTTTTAAAAATAAAATTATAATCTGATTAGAGTATCCTATCTTAAACTTCTTTAAGGGAATAACCTGTTCCCAGTGAAGACATGAAAACTTTGGAGAGATAGATGGGAACTCTTTTAGGTCATGACCCAGGCTGTCAGTAAATGGCTCTGGAGGAGAAAGTGAGGCTAGTGACTCTGCATAGCCCTCCCTCACTTAAATCCAATTCATTTACATGTCCTGGCATCACTTCCCTGATGTCATGGCCCTTTTCAGGAAGGAAGGATAGATAAATTAACACCTTCAAAAGGAAGTAGAAAAAACAAAAGCATAAAAATCTTCTCTTGTTCCCCCCCCAAAAAAAAAAACCCTATACACTAATTCATTTTTTCCTCTGTTTTGCTGGGTTAAGTTAAATTAGGATGGATAATGAAGGGAGGAAGAGGAAAAACTGTCTTCAGGCCCTACTTGTCTACTCCTATCTGATTTCAGGCTTTGTCATTTATTGTTCTGGTATATAAAGTGATGAGTACGGATACAGACCTACAATCCTATTCCTAATTAGGAAAGGTTGCTTCAGGCTTCTACCAAACAGAGCACTTGTGAATTAAATACTTATACAGGATTATAGTTATGGTATGACTCCTTTAAAGAGACCTCATTTCACAAAATATGATTTCTTCAACCATAAGAAGAATATGTATCTTCAATATCTACAGTGTCTTTCATAGGAAGTGCTCCAAGTCCTTTTTTGCAGAAATGAAGAGTTTTTGAAATGGGCCACCCTGTATAATAAAATTACATCACCAGGCTAGATGAGATGTGTGAATGGAAAACACAGAATTCCTCCATGCAAACAATTCATTTTTATTCATGCTAGAGGGCACATTTTTAAAAGAGAGGCCTTCCTGGGCTGAACCTATATAAAATCCTTTTTATGTATGTAGGCATTTTCTTAGGTGCATTAATTCTTTTGGCCATTAATACACCATCAGGGTCAGAGAGAAACACAGGAAAGGGGGCATTTGCTGATGAGTCCCCTCCCCATGGACTCTTTCTTTAGAATCTAGAGGCCCTGTCTGAAGGATGGGGGTCCATCACCCCTACCCTGGTGCCCTCCCCAGTCTCTGAGTCTGGGTACCATTAATGCATTGGAGCGGTAATTTTACTAAATGGTACCTTCATGGCCCCTCTTGCAAGAGGAAGTGTGAATACTGTCAAAGCCCTTTCCTCACTAGCAATGGAATCACAGGTCAGAAAACATCTTTAGCAAGCATAAATTATTAGGCTCACTATAAAAGAAGGCTGACAGATGAAACAGGAATTTCCATGAGTGAACAATACGGCTTCGATTCAAAGGCTGCTGATTGGGTGTTCAGCCTTCCAGCATAAACAGCTATTCAAATTTTAAACTGTAACCAAGTGAATAAAGAGAAGGAATGCCACGGCCACCTCGGGTTCTTCAGAATGAATTCAATAAGAAAAGTGATATAAATAAAATGTCAACCTCTAGGTTGAGGGTTCCTTCTTCACAAGGGTGCTACACAGCCCATGAAACAGAGGGCTAGTGTATTTCAGACTAAAGCCAGGCCTGGAAACCTGGAGAGCTGAGCACCCCTGCTGACTGTCCCAGGGCCTCACTAAGAGATGCTCACTGAACACACTGCCCTATTTGCCCCCCACAGTCCTCTCTCCCCATGGTCTCTACCCTCATCTGTCTTTGCCTTCCCCGTCTCCCTGTTCCTGAGATTGTATCTGTCTTTCCAGGGAGGCACCACAAGGACAAAGGAACTGAAATGTGATTTTCTATGAATAGACTAAGAAATGCATAAAGCATAAAACTTATGAGATGAGTAAGTGGACACAGTTTGTACCTTGTTGAGAAGCCACAAAAGAAGGGAGGGTCATGAAAATGAGATGAAATCTGACAATGTTCAGATAGGATGTGTGGCCCCTAAATTCAACGCATTCAACAGTGAAAAACATTCATCACCATGCTTTTTTAAAGGATTCAAACACTGAATCCTTAAACATTTCTTGTGAGAATGTTTTAATTGATTGGAAATTAATCCTTTCTTAAAATTATCAAATAAGAATATGGTTTTAAGCATCCAATAGAAAATTAATGAGTGGCTATAGACTTTCCATCTAAAGATTAAATACTTAACCAACATGTCAAACTAAGCACACAAAGGAAAAAAAAAAACAAAAAAACAAGTATATAATTTCATTCTAGACCTAGACAAGTATATATGAGATTTAGTCAATCAGACAAAGAAGGATTTAGGAATTGGTACCACTGGCTGAGGGACATTAAGTCTTCCTTAGTACCATAGTAATCTCCCAAAAAAATAACCATTGAATTTTCCACAATCACAGCTCTTTCCCATTCTAATTTTAGTCTATGGCTCTCTCTTTTCCATTACAGAGGACCATCTGTTGCTACAGAGATATTTGTTAAATGGTGACTTCTAAGTTAGAATCAGTTTCAACTAGTGTAGAGAGGTCCTTTAGCAGATCTGAAATCCATTCATTCAAGTGTGCCAAAGCCCTCAATGGTGTGAACTATTTTCATGTGACAGTAATGTGAGGCTAGAGCATTCTGCATAATCAAGCATAGATTTATGACTAAAATTTGTCATTTTAAAACATTTGTTCTAGACAATAGTTGTGCAAAATATACTGGATGTGCAGTAGCAATTAATGTGTAATCTATGTTGAGATTGCATTCCCTTAAATTACTAAATTTAATTATCTCTGTTTTGGAGCTGGCCTAGAGAGGAACTGTTGTAGAATAACTAGAGTATTGGATTTGGCATCATCAGAGAACTGGATTTAAATTCTGCTCTGCTGTTACCTGTGTGACATTGAATAAATCAAATAAAGGACCTTTGTTTCCTCATCTGTAAAATCAGGAAGGTTAGAGGATCATAAATCTAGAGGTTGAAGGGACTTCAGAGGCCATTGTATTACTTAGGAGAAATCATTTCATCCCTCCTGGGCCTCAGTTTCCCTGTCTACAAAATAAGTCAATTGGAAGAGGTGGTCTGAGGCCCTTCCCACTGATGCTATGAACATTTGATTTCCCAAAGTCTCAAACTCCTCACAGTTTCTTCTCTGTATATTCCTCTCCATTAGGTCTGCAGAGCCCTTACTTGGAATTCAAGAGGCTTTTGAGTACAATGACTATGTTTCTTAACATCAACACAAAGATAAGGGATCTATTCCAAGCATCTCTATATCCTCTTAGCAATTCAGTTTGTTCTTCCATCTATGAATTTATTTAAATTTGTATCGATATTTTCAAGATTTACAACTTTTTTTTAAAGGTGGTGGAATAGAGTTGGAACTTCTATGAGTTTACTACCCATACATATTATTAGTTCTTTTTGTTTGTTCTAAACCTAACTTTCTCAGGTTTCAAAGGTATGCACTCTTCTTTTAGCAACATGTGATTTGTTGAATGTCTGTTCAGTATCAGTCATGATTTTATAGCCTTCTTTCCAGACTATGGTCTTGAGTTTCTTGTTCTGCCCTCACATAACAGCAACCCCATTCCTTTCTCATTTTAAATTGTTTTGGGGTAAGCAAATAGTTTTTCCTTTAGATATTCAGTATCAAGGATTTTGGAGGATTTTTTCTCGCTGCTTTCTCTTCTCCATGAATTTTCTTTTTTCCCAAAGGAAACTTTAACTTAAGAATAATTCAGTTGGATCTTTTAAACTTCTCTTCATGCCCTTGATTTCTCCTTGAAACTACTTCTTTTCTGTCAGCCAAAAACATATATTGAGCATTCTTGCCTATATTATGTGAGTTCGCTTTCTAGAAGATTGTTTCTTATTTGGAGGTCTCAGCCTCTTTTAAATGTATCTTCCTTTTCCTCCCCCTCTTCTTCCTCCCACAGTTTCCTTAACATAGTAATGAATATCCTACACTAAGCCACCTTTGTTAACTTCTACCTTCCTCAAATCTACTCCTCACCCCTGCCACAACTCCACATTCCCTGAAGTAAATTGGATTACTCACTGCATCCAATTGTCATTGACAGACACTTAAATTCATCTCCCCTCAAGCCAATTTTAATCTATGATATTGAATTCTGGCTTTTAAGGTTCTATTTTATGAAGAATGTATTTCACTGTGTCAATAATAATAGTGAGGGTGAGGATGAGTTCTACTCACAGCACTTTTAGTCAAAATTCAAATGTTTTATAAACATATTCCTAACCTGGTAAGGCAGGTAAAAATAATATTATCCCCATTTTGCATACAAGGATACTGAGGCAGTGACACACAGATTTCCCCAGTGGCTAAATTGGGCAGGAATAAAATACTCAACTTCCATTTATCTGATAGGTCATAGAGTTTCTAAGCTGATTTGAAACTCACAAAAATGCAGTCAAGCCTTTTTGTTGGCAGTCTACCTTTATGTCCCAGAAATATCTCTCCTGAATGTTTATTTAGGGAAGCCTGAGATAGCTCAAATAAGTACATATGTCATGGCACTATGTTGAAGAAATGTCAAATGACTGTGGATGAAGGAAAATCTCTAAAGAACATGACCAGGAGAGGCTATTAATCTGGAGGTTATTCATTCAGATATAAAATTGAAATGAAAACCCTTGACTTGATTCAACATGAAGCTGAAGAGTCCCAGGAGATCCTTCCAGGACTTGAAATAGTTTTCCCAGAGTCCCTAGAGTAATTGAACTTCCTCTCCCCCCCACTCTCTGTTCTCACACAAAGCTGAGCCCAACCCAGAAAACTACTGCTAGGAAAGTGTAGGGGAAAATTATCACTCTTGTGTTATTCTTGCCTTTAGCTAAGAAAGCAAGAAACAAAAGAACTTCAGGCATGACCATCTGAGACGTGTCAAAATAAAGGTGGCGGAATAAATGAAAAGTTTGGGGTGGCTGAATTGTAGCAAACTTCCAAATTATCATAGATTAGAACTCTGGTTCTGGTCTCAGAGGTTGATGAATCTAATCTGTGCTTATACTTTATATAAAATGCAGATAGATTCTTTTTTTAATCACTTCATTGCAATCCAATCATGCAGTTTTAGTTTCTTCATCAACCAGTGTCATTTAATGGAAATAGGGGTTTTTTTCACTCGAGTCAGGGGGATTCTCACCCCATAAGACAAATGATCCTATTCAAGCACATTTTTCTCTCACTCCAGACTCCTGTTTGTGTCATCTGGTTTGTTCATGGCTCCTGCTGACTGACAGACAGTCCACAGCAGTGAGTCATCATTCTCAAAGCTATCTCATTTCTTTTCTCTATGCATCTCCTTAGGTTCACTTTTGGAAGATCCAGTGGGGCCCTTGATGTCATTTCATCAGCTTAGTTAAAGAGGGCATAACCTTAATTCCTGACCTCACCTATTTCACTGCTTTTGAAACTTTAAACCCAAGTGTCTTTGTCAGGAGTCAAAGGGAGAACGTGAGGAATGCCCTCCTAGCATCCTTTTCCTGTGAAGCACAGAAGGCATTCCCTCTGACAGTCAAAGTCTTTGGTTTGTCCAAACTGTTTGAAAATATGGATATCTTGGAGAAAGTGTCCCTGGGTACATCCTGGGATCATGCTCAGGCCTGATCAGTTTGAATCCCATATATGAGATTATGAATCAGTGTGATTTTTGTGAATTAGTTCCCATATCCTCCCGGAGGATTCTTCCTGAGAGCTAACTACATTTCAGAGATCCTATAACCCTTTGGTAATTAGATTTTGAAAAGCCTCTCTCAATTTTTAAGCCTGTTGGCCTCTCCTTCAGCCTTATCTTAAATATATCTTCAGACCTTTCTCAAACCCAAGAAGTATTTGACAGGATTTGTCTGATTATCAGCACAGAAAACATTATTTAAGTGCCTAATTGTCCAGGTCCTATTATAAAGAGATAGCTCTATGGGCAAAGTTCCTTCCCTCAGAGAGTTTAGAATCCTCAGGGAGAGATATTTCTTCTGGGATTGAGATTCCTAACCTGGGATTCAAGAACCTTGAAGGCCCATGGATAGATTTTAGTGGGTCCTTCAGAGGTATGCTTGTAAATGGTTAATACTCTGCTCCTGGAAGGAAAATAAAAGCACTTATAGCACATTTTTAAGTTTTATCTGCAAAATTAATACCTTCTTAAATCTAGGCAATCAAGAAAGCAATAAACAAAACCTGATTTTTAGTGCTTGTAGATTTCTAGGATATAAATGCTCACACTGAATATTTAACAATCAGCTCTCAAGAGAATTTGAGCCAGCTCCAACGTACTCCTAACAGCTTGTGAACTAGATTGAGCAAAAAAAAAAAAAAATTACATCTATATTTTCACTAACGCTTCTAACAAAAAATTATCATTTCCTTCAATTATTTAAAAACCATATTCTTAGGAGTACAAAAACTTCATCAGAGAGGCCTGTGATACACTCACAACAAAGTTAAGGAACCCCTGTTTAGAACTGGGAGCAGTAATGGTGACTTACAGCAGAAGCACATAGCATTGATAGATATTTGTTGGCATATGACCTGAGAAGAAAATTCAGGGACAAAGTTTCTGAACACCAAGCTTCCAAGTAGAACTCCAAGAAGAGATGAAACTATAAATTCCCTAAATGTTTCTATCCTTAAAAATCTATCTTTATAATTACCCAGTAAAGGGAAATTTTTTGAGAAGCATCAGCCTTAGAAATTACTTTATACATAATCTCAAGGTAGAAGGTTCTTAAGTTTGACGTTTAAGGCACCAATCTCCTAGAAAAGGAAATGTTCCTTAAAAGTATTCTTTTTTGGAAGAAGAAAATCCTTAATTGATATTCTCCCTACTACTGAAGGACTAAAAACATGCTATCTGGATCTTATTCATCCTGATGTTGTCATGAGTTGCTGAAAACATACAGGTCTAAAGCAAAAAGAAATATTTATTTCACAATCCCCCAAAGTGATTATTAGCTAAGCAAAACTATACATTAATCGTGTTAAACTCCTTCTGCACAGGTCAAGGATGTGTTTAGTAGTTATAGTTTACCAGGAGGTTTATATTTCATTCTTATCAGTAAATCCAGTGATGAGGAAAATTGGTAAAGATGACAAAAGAAACAGAAATGGAAATTAAAAATATAAACATGGTGGGAAACAAAGTAAATGCCAAGAAAAATAAATCAAATTTGTTGGAATATTAATGGAAGAGAAGATGGAAAGAAGTTTGAAAATGGGGGTATATGAAGCCAAGTCAAGCAAATAAACATAAATTGTCATATGGAAGAATCACAGACAAGGGGTGTTTGCTAATGGTCTTTTTATTGTTGTTGTTGTTGTTTGTCCATCCTTCTCAAAAAGAAGACCAATGATATCAGAAAGACTTGCAAGTGAATTGGATTTAAATGAGGCAGAGCTGTGCAAAGTCATCAGCCTTATTTTCTTCTTCTGAGTTATCTGGGGCTCAGGAAGATATAGATCAGAAGGACTAGAAATGGTCCTAGGGAAACTGGCCTTATTAAGCTAAGATCTTTCCCAGATCTCAATTTGTCTGAAGACATACTGAATGGTTATTCAGTAATTCAGGCTAGGTAATAAATGAAACAAAATATGACCTCTTTTACCTATTCAAAAAAAAATATGGGAGGGGAAGACCCTCAGTTTCTGGCTAGAATAGAAACAATTACTATTGATACTCTAAGCCATCAAAGACCAAAACTATGGCCAAGTGAAGCATTGGTTGGTACCTGTTGTTGATCAATCAATGAGAGCCAGAGTGATTTGAGTTTAAGACTCTGTCTAGTAGTTCCAAGAACCCCAAGAGGACTTATCAGAGCCTGGTTTTTCAGTGCTGTATTTCAAGAAATCATAAATGGAACTACATGGGGAAAAAGAGTTAATTGTCCCCCTTTTCTAAAATGATAGAAAAACTAAGTAGGGAAGAAAGGAGGAAAAAAATCTAGCCTGTAAACCTTAAAATATCTTGTGAGGTTTCAGTGATCAAAAATATTCCTTTGGGCAGAGTGCCCACAGGTAAGGGTATGATTCCCTATGTGGATAAAGAAAGAGAAAGGGAGAAAAAGAAGAGAGAGAAAGGAAGAGGGAAGAAAGAGAATGGGAAGAAGGAAGAAAGGAAGAGAGGATGAGAAGGAAGGAGGAAGGAATTATGTCCAATTGCCAATTGGGTCTCCAGTAGGGCAGCTACTACTATTCACAGGTTGTTTTTTGTCCTTCAGGCTCCAATGATTGAATGACATCAGGAAGGTGATGTCTTGACTTGCAAGTGAATTGAATTTAAGTTGAGATGGCCTCTTTATGATTGGTGAGGTGGAAAGCTGGCTATTTATAGTTACCTTTTCTGTCTTAAAGCAGAAATTTTCACTGGGTCTGAGGACTGAGACAATTCTTAAAAATTCTCTTTGTGCAGCCTCTCTCTTGCTGCTTTTCAAACCAGATTATTTCTAATATTTAAGATGTAGTTTAAAATTTGCCCCCTCAAGGGGCAAACATTCAGTAACTTATTCTCCTCCACTCCTTACTAGAAGTCTTCAAAAAAAGAAAAAAGAAAAGAAAAGAAACAGATATTTGGGCATAGTCCAGAGAAAATTCTTGTCAAGGTATAGGAAAGCCTCTAAAGTACCTTTCAATTCTAAAATTCTATGAAATGATCATTGGTGCCTCTTGTAAAGGGTTTTAAAGACCCTGAGGGACAGAGATCTCTCAGCCTCCCTAGTGTTCTAATATTAAAAAGAGTGATTAGCATTAAAAACGTTTCCCTTTTGCCTCACTACTCATTTTGGCTATATTATAAACTAATTTCTTACTCCTTGTAGCCTCAGTAAAAAGAGGATTTGAGGGGTGGTAATTAGCTCCCTTGCAATAACTTCAAATATTGGGAAACATTTAGAAACTATAATTCTTCCAGGCATAAAGGTTCTGACATAACACCAATTTTGAATGGAGTTGGGGCAAATGGTTGAAGAAACCAGATGTTATTATATACCATAATTTA
This sequence comes from Myrmecobius fasciatus, assembly GCA_023553655.1. Lineage (NCBI taxonomy): Eukaryota > Metazoa > Chordata > Mammalia > Dasyuromorphia > Myrmecobiidae > Myrmecobius > Myrmecobius fasciatus. Next base: position 8,843 of record JAJPUD010001432.1, on the reverse strand, counting down.
CTTGCCTGGAAGAGAATCAGTGACCTATGTTCATATTTTAGGAAGTATTTATGATTTCTCCACCAACTCAGCTTCAGAATTATGGCATTTAGATAGGGAGCTGAGTTCCTCATTTCTAATCTTCACAAAATTTTAAAACCTTCTGCAAACTACAGCTAAAATGGGATTCTGCAGCACTATTTGGTCTCTCTTTGTCACCCAGACTAAAAGTGTAGCAGCCATCTCCTAGGAACAATGCTGCTACTGCTCACCAAGGAAGCTCTTAGCTGCTCCATTTCTGGGCCATTTGCCCTTCCCTGGCTCACCATATTGAGGATACATATTTCAGATATTTTATCACATTCAGTCTTATTAAAACTCAGATTTCCCAGGTTAAGGGATCTACTAGTCTCAGCCTTTCCAGAGGAGGCATGACAGCAGAGCCACCAGAACATTACTCCTTAGAGCATATAAATTATTTTACCCACTACTGAAGTTAATTTCAAACTTCTTTCCTTTTAATTTGTTTCTTTAAGAAACCCCCCATTTATTATCATCTATTATAGTAGAATTTATGAGGTACATCCATGTGTTATAATAGAAAGAGCATTAAATCAAAGTCCAGAAGACTGAAATTCAAAATGTCATTGTTCTATATATTAACTATGTGATCTAAGACATGCTATTTTCCTTCTCCAGGCCTCAGGCTTGTCAACCTGTAAAATGGGAATGTTAGACCAAATGACCTCTTGGCTGTCTTCCCCTCTAAATTCTATGATGCTATTGCAATATATTCTTATTGTAAAATAAAAGCAGGAAGATGGTACAATAGGTAGAGCACTGGGCCTGGAAGCAGGAAAATCTGAGTTCAAATCTGGCCTCAGACATTAATTGGGTGGCTCTGGCTAAGTCATTTAAATACTGGTTGTCATTTCCTCAACTATAAAATGAAGATAATATCTTCCCAGGGGGGTTGTGAGGATTGACTAAGACTATCAAATGTTATTCTGATGCTCCACTGTGAGATAGAAATAATTTCTGATCTCTAAGGATATCAATCAAATATCTTTTTCCAAAAGTAATTGAGTTTGTTCATTTCTGACTTTGGGCCTTTACCCCTCCCTGGCATTTGCCTCTTCCCTATCCTTTGTTCCTGAGAGCTCACCATATTGGGGGTTCATATTTCAGATAATTAATCACAATCAGTCTTACTGAAGCTCAGATTTCCTGGGTTCAAGGGATCCACCAGTCTTAGCTTTCCCAGAAGGAGACATGGAATAATTATGTTCATTGTCCATATAAAGTATCTGATCCAAGACCACCTTTCTGAGGTGTCTCATCAGCTTCTAGATTACAATCTAGACAAATAGGTATTCTTGTTTACTTTATTTTACAATGTACTTGTTTCCTAAGGAACAGTCTCACTAAGAAACTGTTTTTACCACCAAAAGCCTGGCTACTAGAAGATAAACTTTTGGGACATGGCAACCCATGAAACAAATAAAAATACAAAATAACCATCAGGTCTGTGCAGTTCCCCTCTGCTCTTGTAGTGACAAAGTCAAAATAGGAAGAAAAGAGGGTACTAAGCAAAACAAATTACCACAATTATCATGAATAAAAATATATGTCTCCTTCTATGTATTGCATCTATCACTTCCCTGTCAGGCTTGAATAATGTTCTTCCTTATTGGTCTTCTAGAATCATGGTTGATCATTTCATTGATCAGAACTCCTAAGTTTTTCAAAGTTGTTTGTTTTTACAATGTCATTTTTATTGTTTTCCTAACTGTTCACTTCACTCTGCATCAGTACATAAAAGTCTTAGTAGGATACTCTGAAACTATCTCTTTTGTCATTTCTTAATATAATTTCTTTATGTATTTATATGTGTGTATATGTATTTATATGTATATGTATATGTATATATATATACATATCACATTTTGTTAAATAATCCCCCATTGTTAGATGCCCCCTTAATTTCTAGTTCTTTGCCAGCACAAAAAGAGCAAATATTTTTGCATATGCAGGAACTTTAATTCTTTTTTTAAAAATATCTTTGAGATATGTCTAAGGATATAAAGATTAATAATGTTTTAGTAGTAATTAATTTTATTAGCATAGAGATGGTAATAAAATCCATGGGTACTGATGAGATCACCAAGCAAAATAGCAGAGAGGAAGAAGAGAAAAAGGCCCAGGACAGAACTCTGAGAGATACCTATGGTAAAAAGGTATAATTTAGAGGAAGATCCAGCAAAAGAGACAGAGAAAGAGTGGTCAAATAAATAAGAGGAAAACCAAGTGAGAATGGTGTTCTAAAAATCTAGAGAGAAAAAAGTATCAAGGAGAAGAAAGTGAGCAGCAATGTCAAAAGATGTAGAAAGATCAAGGGCTATAAGACTTTTAAAAAGGCCATTGGATTTGGCAACTAAGAGATCATTGTTAACTTTGGAGAGACAATTTCAGTGTCATGTAAGGTCAAAAAACAGATTTGTAATGGGTTAAGAAGAGAAAGGAAAGAAAGTGGATGCACCTATTGTAAATAATCTTTTTGAGGAGTTTAGCTACAAAGGGCAGAAGAAATATACAGCACAATAGCAGTAATGGAATGTATTTTTTCCCCATAGAGAGGAGATGTGTGCATGTTTATAAGTAATAAAAAAAAATGAGCCAATGAAATTGAATATAAATGAAAGAGTGTTATTACAGAGGGGAAAATCTGTTGAAGAAGACGGGATAGAATGGTATCACTTGAACAAGTAGAAGGGAACAAGTAGCCTTGGGAAGGCATTCAAGCTTTTAAATATCACCTCTTCCTAATAAAGATAAGAATTTGAAGACAATTATGTAATTGAGTCATGGTCAAGTGACCAATGCTGACAATAGCAAGAATGAAAAGAAACAAATATTTGATGGGAATAAATTAGCAAATGAATCCCAGTAATAGGCAAAAGGGATTCTTAGAGTTTAAGTTTCCACATCAATTATGAGTTAAGATTCTTCTTATGACCTGTGTTATAACAGAGACCAGGGATATTTGTGACCAGAATTTAACTCTCAATGAGTCCATCATCTAGATCTTAGCTAGAAAGATTGGGGCTGACAGGGCTTTTCCCTACCTAGAGATGGCAAGGTCTCCACTTCTATTGAATATGCATTTATTAATATAATTCAGTTGTGTTTAAAATGTGACTTGAGTGAAGGTAAATAAATGAAGCCACAGGAGAGGAAGGCAAAAAAAAAAAAAAAAAAATCCATGGCAAATAAATAGGAATCAGTCAGTAAGGATGATGCAACTTTTGTGATATATAATTTGTGTTGTGATATATAATTAGGTGTTGGCTGATTAACAGAGACCCCTTTTCTTGGTTCTGATTGCTCACAGAGGACTGCACAATTATCTTTTATTATATGTGTGTGTGTGTGTATATATATATATTTATCTGGTTACATTTTGAACCAATAGAATCTATTTTATATTTTTAGGTCAAAATATTTCTCCCATATAATTTTTCATTAATAATAATATGCTACAGCAGCCTAATCAAACTCACCTTTCATTTTTCCATTGCTCTTTGGATGATATGAAACTTGAATTCTTTGGAGATTGCTTTCTTCCATACTTAGTAACTATAGAAAGTCATCAGAATAAGTTTTATATCAAAAAGATGAGTGTTTACTTCAGAGAATAGTTTGAGATTCATTCTCAAAGAAAATTGAGTTTGCTCTCCAATTCACTGTCCACATAAGATAACTGATCTGAGACTACCTTTAAAAGTTGTCTATCAGATATTAGGTTATAACCTAGACGGTAGGTATTATTCATTTCCACTCACCCTTTTTCCTTTTCATGTGAATAGCTAAAATAAATTCTTTTGAATTATTTTAGATCCTATTAAAGAAAATTTAAATAGCTTGATGATATCTGCAAACAGATACCTGAAGGACCTTATTAGCACTATGCCTGGCATATAAAGGCATCTAATAAATGTTTATTATCTGCTTAATTAATTGATCCCCTAAAAATCTTTTATTTTTCAATTTCTAGTGTGCAGTAGACCTTCTCCATGACAATGAAAAACAATTTGGGTAAACATACCCTTTGTACCTTCCTTTAGATTTATAATTAGAGGATTATTAAATATAATTATCTCTACATCTTTCAAGAATTTTTGTGCGGTTTTGAAATATATATTGGGAGATAACTTGTTGGAGCAGAACATGTAAGGTAGCTGTTTACTCTATCAAATGCTTTTTATAGTCAACAAATAATAAGCACAGTGTCACTGGAATCAGGTCTAGGGAGCAGAATATTCCAGGGCTTTGACAATCCCATCAGAATGTGCAGATCTAACATAGTCAAATCCAGGAAATAAGGCTGGAAAAATGAGTAAGTAAGAACAACAATAACAAAAGATAAAAATCTATTAGGATGTGAGGGGTGCCCCAGACACAAACCCAGAAGAACAGAATAACTTCAAAATACTTGCAAGAAAAGCCTCAAAGAAAAATACAGATTGGTCACATCATTAATTAGAATTTCTAGAAGAAATTAAGTAAGACTTCAAAAAAAATTTAAAATATATTACAAAAAAGTGAAAGCTTTAGGGCAATGAAAAAGGGAGCTATGAAGGAAAGACTCAGGGAAAAAAAAAAAAACAGCTTAACTAAAGATGTATAAAGCCTTGCCCAGTTAACAGTCTCCTTGAAAATTAAAAAGAATTAAATAAAAGCCAATGAGTCAATTTCATGAGAGTAATTTATAAAAATTAAAAGATAGAAAAAAATAGAAGAAAATATAAATAATATCAAAAACACCTGTCCTAGGAAACAGATCAAAGCAAGATAATTTTAGATTTAATAGACTATTGGAAAGGCCATGATTGACAACATGAATATCATATTTCAAGAAAATTGCCCAGACATTTTCAGGGAATATGGCAAAGTAAAAAATAGAATCCTCTATTGAGCTCCTAAAAGAAATACTAACATAAAAATTTCTGGGAACATAACCAAAATTAAAAGCTTCCAGAGGTACATGCAGTCAAAAAAGAAAACATTTAAGTTATACAAGATTTAGCCTCTAACACTATAAACAAGTGGAAACCATATAATACAGTACTACAAAAGACAAAAAAAATCTTATAACCAAGAATAAGTCATCCAGGAAAAGTAAGAGAAAAATAGACTTTCATTAAAAAGAGGACTTCCAGGAATTTCTGATAAACAGAACAGAGTTGAATATTCCTTTAACACTAAACAAATCTAACCAAAATAATTAACAAGAAAGATATTAAGGGCCTAACTATGATTTTTTTAAAGTTATATATAATAGATCTCTGGTAATTGTCGAATGGAAATAGAAACTAGGCATACATACTTTTCAGTTCATCATGGCAGCTTTACAAAAACTTCCTGTTATTAAATCATTAAAATGTCACAAACAAATGCATAATAACAATATTAGACATATCTTTTGCTGGCAGTAGTGCAATGAAAATTAATTAATGTCATTGCAGAAAGAATTAAAACTTAACTGGACTAAATAAATCTTAAAATATAGATGTGTCAAAAATATATCATAGAAATGATAGATATTTATGTTAAAGATAATAAACAACAAGAAATTTTAGAGACACAGTAAAACAGTCCTTATTTTATATCTCTAAAAAATTTCATCAGCAAAAAAAGAGAATAGAGCAACAAATGGGGCATGAGACCAAAAAAAAAAAAAAACAGAAAACCAATATATTAAATTACCAATTAAACACCAAAAAAGGAAATCTTGAAAATCAAAGATGAAACTTAAAAAATTTAAAGCAAAAGAAAATGAATTAATAAATGAAATTAGGAGTTATTTTAAAATAGGAAATCTATTAATTAACTTGATTAAAAAGAAGTGAAAAACAAGATTACCAGAATAAAAAAATAAAGGAAAATTCACAGCAAATGAAGAAGAATAAATGATGTCATTAGAAATTATTTTGCCTAACTAAATGCAAATCAACCAAGAATTTAATGAATTTACTTATAAATTTATAAAAGTTAATAATTTTTAAAAATCATAAAATGTCATTTTTCAATTTAAAACTATAATATTAAAATGTCTAAATTAACAGAATAAGAAATTTCAAAAATTAGACAACAGTTTTAGAAAGATCAATTCAATAAGCGATAAATGAAAAATGAAGATGAGAAAGAAAAAATAGGATTTGATAGATGAAAGAATACTATCATACATTAAGATAGTAATTCTGATGTTATAATTCATAAAACACAACAAAATAGAAATCCATTCCATTCCATTCAATTACACAAATATGATCTTGATAAAATTAAAGGAGAGTCAAAACAGAAAAAAAGAATACACCAATAACACTAACACTAATTAACACTGATGCAAAAAATAATAAAATACTAAAAGAAAGGCTATATATTATAACAGATAAATATTTTATAATATGACTAATCTTAATTTGAAACAGGTTGGTTTTATTTTAGGAAAACTATGAACATAATCAACCCTATTAATAACAAGAACAACAAAAATTCTATGAATATGCACAGAATTTGCACAGAAAAAGCTTTTGACAAAATACCATATCCATTTCTGTTTAAGATACGAGAAAATATAAAAATAAATAGATCTTTTCTTAACATCATATTTTGTATGTGTTTAAACTCAAAGAACCAGGATTATATGTAACGAGGATAAAACAGAATCTTTTCCAGTAAGGGTAGGAGTAATATGGGGGTATCCATTGTCACCACTATTATTTTATATATTGCTAGAATATACTAGCTTTAGCAATAAGATAAGAAAAAGAAATTAAGATAATTAGTATAGGTAAAGAGGAAACAAAATTGTTGCTTTTTATAGATAAACTTATGTTGTACTTAGAGAAACCTAGAAAGTCAACTAAAAAGTTAATTGAAACAATAACCAGCAAAATTATGGGATATAAAACAAATTCACATATAAATAATCTTTATTTTCACACATTATCAATAAAATGCAGCAGAAAGATAAAAAAGAGAAGTTATTTTTTCAAATTAATGTAGAATATATATATATATATGTATATACATATATTTAAATTGGAGTATACCTACCAAAATATATACAGGAAGTACATAAATAAAACTAAAACACGGTTCCAGAAATATAGACATAAATAATTGGAGAAATATTAATTATTTCTAGGGTAGAACAAGTGAATATAATACAAATTGCAATACTACCTAAATTGATTTCATACCAAGAGATTATTTTAAAGAACTAGAAAAACAATAACAAAATTTAACTGGAAAAACTAGAGGTAAAGAATCCTCTGAGAAATGATGAAAAAATATGGGAAGGAAGGGAATCTAGCAATACCAGGTTTCAAACCATATTCCAAAGCAGTAGTCATTAAAAATTATTTGGGATTAAAAAAAAAAAAAAAGCAAGACCTCCCCACCCCCAGGTAATTGAGGTTAAGTGACTTGCCCAGGGTCACACAGCTAGGGAATGTTAAGTGTCTGAGATCAAATTTGAACTCAGGTCCTCCTGACTTCAGAGCTGGTGCTCTATCCACTGCACCACCTAGCTGCCCCCAAAAGCAAGATTTTGACCAGTAAGGCAAAGTAGATATACAACATATAAATACAATATAGTATTTGATAGGTCCCGATTCTTGAGAGAAGGACTTACTGCTTGGCAAAAAATTTCTAGGAAAAGTAGGAAACAGTCTGGCAAAAATTAAATTTAGACCCCTTTAGACCTTTAGACCATATATCAAGTAAGTTTCAGATGGACATATAACCTAGACATAAAAGTTCATATCATAAGCAAATTATAAATGAAAGCAGGAAAGTTAATGACTGAAGAAAAGGTAGTTAATGACTAAAGAAAGGATAGAGATAAAATGGACAAATTGATTATATAAAATTTAAAAGACTTTTCACAAATAAGTTTAATCCAGCTAAGCTTAGAAAGAAAAGAGTTAAGTGGGGAAAAATCTTTGATTTGATACAAAAAATAATCTTGATAGCAGCTCTTATTGTAGTGGAAAGGAACTAGAAACTAAGGGGTTGCCCTTCAATTGGGGAATGGCTTAAATAAATTATGATACAGGAATATAATAAGAATACCATTGTGCTATAAGAAATGAAGCAAGAGATATTTTCAGAGAAATTTGGAAAGACTTCTATAGACTAATAGACAGTAAAGTGAGCAAAACCAGAACAATTTATACAAAGACATTGACATTGTAAAAACAAAACAGAAAACAAACAAAAAAAAATCTTGAAAGATTTAGGAACTCTGATCAATGCAAATGAGCAATCACCATGATGAAGAATGCTACCCATGTCCTCAAAGAGAATTGTTTCCCTTCCATAAAATGAGAGCATTATATCAGATAACCACTAAGATCTATTCTAGCTACAAATCTAGAAAGTCTATCATCCATGAAAGGCATGTATTTACATCAACTCTTATAGCAAAATGAGCTCAGAGAGTTGACACTGGAGGAAAACAAAAGGATGTAAAAAGACACATTTGACTGAGGAATGATTTTCTGTGCTGGTTGGTTATAGATACAAGTGAGAATCACAAAACAGATAAAATAGCCTGGAGCTTTGGGCTATGCACATACAAAAACCAAGCTGCAAGTACCCACCTATCAGCTTCAATTATGATAGCAATGGCTTAGCAGAGAACCAGCAGATGGAAGTAGAGTGGAAAACAGCCTGGAAAATGATATCATCAGCTCCCAGATTAATGGAACCAGGGGGGAATTCTCTGTACTGACCATGCAGCTGGTGGAATAGGTAAAATATTCCCATCTCTGGAGAGATGGACTAGATATGCAAAA
>JAJPUD010001431.1:382079-438937 GCA_023553655.1 Myrmecobius fasciatus | reverse complement strand
GGGCCTCAAGTTGGCTTATCTATAAAATGTGAATGACCATGCTTGTGAGTTATCTCTCCAATCAAATGCCTTCTAGCATGGAATAAGGAAATAAGGCCAAGAGCTATCTATCTGCAAGAAGAGGGGTCGATATAGATTGGAAAGAGACAAGAAACTCCTTCCGAGCAGCAGGCTGATTTTATTTGTCTTTTTAGGCTACCAGCCCACAAGCCCTAGTCATAGGAGGTAGTCTGTTTCAGAGTATGCTGCTGGATTATCCTAAAGGAGTTCATACTATCATTCACAGCAGTTTCCTCATCTGAGGAGGCCACCTTGGTAGGAGGACCAGTATTCTAACATTCACCTAGAGGTTATGAATTACCTCCAGTTATTCCGGTGGTGCAGTGGATAAAGTGTTGGCCCTGAAGTCAGGAAGATCTGAATTCAAATCCAGGATCAGACATTTACTAAATGTGTTATGCTAGGCAAGTCACTTAATCTCTGTGTGAATCAGTTATTTCAACTGTAAAATGGAGATAATGGTAGCATCTCCCTTATAGGGTTGTTGAAAGGATCAAACAAGATATCTGTTTTTTAAAATGCTTAAAACAGTACCTGTAGGCACTTCACAAATGCTTACTAACTACTCTGTGCCAGGCACTGTACTGGTGATGAGGATTGATTCAAGGGCAAAAAAATGGCACAAAACATGCTTATAAGATTCGTTCTAAACATGTACTAGGACATCAGTTTCTTGAGGGCAGGGGATGTCATTTCTATCTTTGAATCTCCAGCTCCAAAGTTAGTTCTTTTTTACAAAGCAGATGTTTAATAAACATAGATCACACATGTAAACTATATAGCACTCTATAAATGCAAGCTGCTATCAAAAATGTTGTTGATGTTTGTATTATCAACAGCATAATTGCTGCCAGAACCATGACCATCATCTCCTTAAGGACTGGTCTTAGAAGATACAATTTTCACATCAGAAAGGGGACAATCTCTGTGGCTATAGACACAAGGCTGAAAATCACAGAGAGCCAGATTGGGGTTTAAGATAAGAAAATATCTTCCAAAAGATCGCTGCCCCACATGGAAGATGTTGAACTCCCTGTGGCTTGGATGCACAATTGGGAGACACTGTAGAAAGCACTCATGCTTCAAATTCAGATGGCCTAGATGAGCTCCAGGTTTCCTTCCGGTTCAAACATTGTACAAGTCCACTTGGCTAGGAATAGCGAATTGAGCCTGGATGTCAGGAAAAAACCCTCTAACACTTAGAGCTAGCCATCCCAAAGTGGAATGAGCTGCCCAGGAAATGAAGGATATTCAAACGAAAGCCATGGGACCACTACTCAGCAACAGAGAAATCATTCTAGTTTGGGCTCTAGTAGATGTTCCTTCCAACTGAGATCCTGTAAGGCTTAGATTCTATTCTAGAGAAAGGCTTTTTCCATTGGTGTAAGTACCTTGAGGGCTATAATTGTCTCATTTTTATATTTATATATCCCAGAACCTAGCACAGTGCCTGGTACCTAATTTGTTGTAAATTCATTTGTTAATTCATTCAACTTTCACATTGGAAAGTTGATAGATGTAACCTTCAAGGCCCCTTTCTACCTTATAATTCCATGACACTGTTAAATCAGTAGAAGCAGCTGAGGGATGTCAATAATTTCTTCTAGGATTAGATTCTTAGAGTAGTGAAAACAAAGTGAATATGTATTAAGCACAGGATAGAGAGGACACCTGAACTCACCTGGGCTGTGCTCCACTCAACACATTTTACTCAATGTAATAGACAATGGGCAACTGCTCAGGACACGAGGTGTGAGGTAATCATAAAAGGAATATTGATTAAATCCAATTAGGTAAATTCTTATTACCTTTCACATTAAGATGAGGATACTCCATCAGTCCAATTGTTTTATTTTTGAGAAGTAACATAATAAATTCCTGGAAATTACTCTTTCCAGGATCTAAAGGTGAGAGTCTCCCATGTTTTCATCTCCCCTCCCATCTTCATATAAATGCTTTGCAGGCCAGACACCTCTCTACATGCACAGACAGGCCCAGACAAACCAACCTTGCTTAAATGCCCTTCAACAGCTCCCCATTGCCAAGTGGATAAACAATCTATGTCTGATCCTGCCATTCCAGATTCTGTGCAGTCTGAAGCCAAGCTCCACTTCTCCAGTCTTATCTCAAATTATTCCCTTTCACAAATCCTTTGTTCTAGTCAAATGAGAATACTCCTCGCCTCCCCCTACCTTCCATTCTCATCCTTTTCTTGCCAATTGCTAAGCCAGTTTATGCTGCTCCCATGTTTGGATTAGAGTCCCAAGGTCCCAGTCTTCCTCTTATCCAAAGAAAGGACCTTCAAGACTACAGGATAATAGGATCCTAAATTTAGGATAGAAAAAGATCTTATAGACCATGAAGGTCAACTTGCTCATTTTACATTTGGACTCTGAAATCCAAAGCCTAAGATGACTTGGTCCAAGGTCATGAATCATCCAAATCATAAATGAAAGGACCAGACTTCAGAAGGAATCTACTCTAAACCTCCAACATTTTATAAATGAGCAATTGCAAGCTTTGGTAGTTTAAATGATTTACTCAACACTACACAAATTTAGCAATTGTCAGAAGTTGGGATTGAACTAAGATTCTTTTCCTCCAATACCTGCATTCTTACTTGTGTGTCTATTCAAATTTGTCCCTACCATTAAGGCTGAAGCTGAGGTTTTACTTCGTCCATGAAACTTCTATTCTCACAGAAACACACACATCCACAGCTGAAAGAGAGAGAAGGGAGAGAGACAGAGACAGACAGACAGAGACAGACAGACAAAGAGAAAGAGAGAGAGTGAGAGAGAGAGAGAGAAAGAGAGAAGAGACAGAGACAGACAGACAGAGAGACAGAGACACTGAGAGAAACTCATCTTTTTTAAGCTTCTCAGAGTACTTTCTTTTCCTCTCCTTTGCAATGACTATCCTGCTTGAAGCATAATTATTTGTAAGCATCTCCATCTGCCTCCCACATTCTCCCCCACCTCCATTAGACTGTAAGCTCTTTACTGGCAACAGCATGTCATATCCTCTTTATTTCTTTCCCAATTACTTGCATGGCAGCTTGAGCTTCACCTGAACTTAATAAATGTGTTAAATAAAAATCATCCAAGGACCATCAGAGTTACAGATCTAACCACCAACAAATAGGGTGCAGTACTAGAACTAGAACTAAAAACCCTGAATTTCTATCTGGACTCAGTCACTAAGTTGTGAGATTTCAGACAATCCAGTGAATCTCTCTCAGGCCTCAGTTTCTTCATCTGTAAAATGAGAGGAGCTGGCCAAGTCAAGCTCTGAGGTCCCTTCCAGATCCAAAGTTATTTGCATGTGTATAGTTACAGAAACTTGACTAATACCTTCCCATCTAAGATTGCTTTGTGTCTACTTTCAATGTGTCTTAACATATGTATGTATGTGCATGCAGACAGACACATACACATGTGGATATTTATGTATATATGTATGAATATATATAACATAGAAGGTGGGGGAAAAGAGATAATTGTCTTTCCTGGTAGAATATGAGCTCTGCAAAGTCAGGAAATATTTTTGTCACATTGTATTCCCAGTGTGTTAGAGTGGGAAGAACACTGACCTTGGAGTGAAGGGGTTTGTGTTCAAATCCTTCCTCTGGCAATTACTATCAATGTATTTTTATACACCACTTAACTTTTCCAGGTTTCAGTTTTCTCACCTAAAAAATGAATTTGGACAACATAGCTTCAGAGATCCCTTTCAGATTTATAACTATGGCACTATGATACATAGTAGGTGCTTAATCAATATTTACTATCTGATTGGCTTAGGTTTTCCTCTAGACCAACATTCCCTTAATTATAATCTTAGAATCTGCTCTTCTTCCTCCTCCTTTATGTGCAAAGAACCCTGGGCTTGAAGTTAAGAAGACCCACATTTAAATCTTGACTCTGTTACTTAGGACCTATGAGAAGTTGGATAAATTTCTTAACCTCCATTTCCTCTTCTGCCTCAAGCTGCTACATTCTTTAAAATAAGGGAGTTGTATTAGAGGAGATATAGGGTCTCTTTCAACTCTTGATCCTATGTCACAATGAGTAGGTCACAATTTCTATGGTCTCCCATCTTTGAAAGTAAAACTATCTAAATAATGAGAGTGAATATGTTCCTGTAGCTCATCTTACTTTCAAAGAGCCACTGAAGAGAAGAGAAGAGAAGAGAGGAGAGAAAAAATAGGAGAGGAAAGAAAAGAAGAGAGGAAATGGAAAGGAGAGAAGGTGGGGAAGGAGGGGAAGGGAGAAGAGAGGAGAAGGAGAGGAGGAGAGGAAAGAAAAAGGGAGGGGAAGGAGAGAGGGAAGAAGAGGGGAGGGGAGAGGAAGGAGAGGAAAGGAGTCTAACATTCCTTGATCCATTCATTTTTCCCCCCAGATATTTACTGAGTTTGCAATACATGCTCATTCTTGCATCAGGATCTGTATGGGAGACCCATTTTCTAGATAAGGGAATAAAGCACTCATATGTTAAATGTTAACTTCTGTGTTAGACTGTGGCAGAGCTGAAACTAAAGTGAAAGGCTAGGATTTGGTTTTAATCCTAGTTCCTTTATTAACCAGCAATGTGTCCTGGAGAAAGACACTTTCCCTCTAGGGTAGCAGTTTCCTCTTCTGAAAAATGAAGTGATTGACTTAAATGAACTGATACAAAGTGAAGTAAAGAGAACAAGGAAAGCAATAAACATAATGACTATAACAACAGAAAGAGAAAGAACAGCAAACATGAACTATATAATTATAATGACCAAACTTGGCTGTGAAAGACACAGCTAGAAATTAATCTGGTTTTGCTGAACTGCTTTTTCTCTCTTTCTTTTTGATCCATTGCTGTAGGGGATAATTTGACGTAGTAAGAGAGAAGAGAGAGATACATGGAAATGAAGGTACCATTTAAAAAAAAATTACCAGTGAAATAAAATTAAAGGATTGAACTAAATTATATCTAACATCCTTTTCTGTTACTTTATATTCTAAAGTCTTTTACAACTTTAAGGTCTCCCTTCAATCAAAATACTTATTGTCCCTTGAAGACTGCTAATTAGACTGTGATAACTTTTGGATAACTGTAAATACTTTTGGACCTATAGCCTCCTTTCCTTTTCCTCAACTCCCCAGTATGCAGTGCTCTGTCCCCATCTAAAAATTTCTGTTCATTTATTATATATTTTTCTATTTATCTATCTATTCTTGTGCATGCCATTTTCTCCCAATAGAATATTAGAATCCTTTTTGAGGATAAGGACTGACTTTCTTTACCTTGTGTCTTCAGCACTTCCACAGTGCCTTCTGGAATTAGATAACTTATGCCCAATACATAAGACTCTAAGCTCTATTTTTTGAGGCTTTCCTTTGTCCCCCTAATTTTGGGACCTTGGAGCTCTGGAATACTCTAAGGTAGAAAGAACTTAGCAATAATTCAGAAGTCCCTTCCTTGATTCTCTTTTCCAAGAGAGAGGCAGTGGATGCAGTAGAGAATAGAGAACAGTGGGCATGCCCTCCCATGAGGCCTGTGGAAAAAGTTTACTCAAGTCCACCACATTTATTAAGCACCTACTATGTCAGATGCTCCCACTGCATCCAGACCATCTCCAGTCATCCTGATCTATAGCTAGTCACTAGACCCAGAGGGCTCTGGAGGAGAAAGTGAGGCAGGTGATTTTGCCCAGCTCTCCCTCACTTAAATCCAATTCACTTGCATGTCATGGTATCACCTCCCTGTGGTCATGGTCCTCTTCAAGAGCAAAGTACAAACAACAACTATGTCAGACACAGTTCTAATCTTTAGAACACTAAATTTGGATTCAGATGGCTCAAGGAAGGTGACATGAGATGAGCCTTGAAGGATAATTAGATTTCAAAGAGATAGAGGTTAGGAGAGAAGAACATTCCAAACATTGAGGGGAGCTTAGACAAAAGCACCAGAAGCAGCAGACGGAATGGTATATCCAGAAACAGCATGGAGGCCAGGCTGGCTGAAGGACAGAGCTCATGAAAGGGAATGATGTGTAATTCATCTGACAAGATAGTTTGGAGGTTGATTATGGAGGATTGTTTAAAATGGCAAACAAAGTAAGGATAAGACAGAATGGGCTAAGTCCTATTGCAGAAGTACTAGTAAATGGCCATAAATACATACATACAGGAAAAAATTGGTCCTGACTATGGGAGGTTGGGGAGAAAGACAAAGAGAGAGACAGAGACAAAGACAGAGACAGAGACAGAGAGACAAAGAGAGAGAGGGGAGAGAGACAGAGACAGAGACTTCTTCCTGGAGTAAGTGGCACTTGAATTAGACCTTAAAGTCTAAGGGAGACTTTGATCAGTGAAGAGAATCAAAAGGGATAGAAATGAATGGTAAGGAATTCGGGGATCATGGATTTCTAGCTAGAACAGATCTTAGAGGTCAGCCTTTAGTCCAACCCTCTCATTTTACAAAAGAGAAAACTAAAGCAAAGGAAGATTAAGATACTTGCCCAGAGTCATACAACTAGTGAATGCCTGAGGCAGGATTCAAATTCAGGTCTTTCTGACTCCAAATCCAGTATTCTATTCATTGTGCCACCTTGTTTTTTTGTCCTTGGTTCTCGAAGAGGATCTTGACATCAAGAAGGTGAAGTTATGACATGCATGTGAATTGGATTAAAGTGGGAGAGGGTTGTACAAGGTCACCTGCCTCACTTTTCCCTCCAGAACCGTCTGGGCCAGATATAGATCAGGATGACTAGAGATGGTCCTGGATGCAGTGGGCAACCTTCACCTTTTTAAGCTAAGGTCTTCAACAGGTATCAGTGCTACCTAACTTAGGGGTGGAGGTTGGGAAGGAGGAATGGAAGAGGGTTGATAGGAGGGAAATTCAGCGTAAACAAAGACACCAAAGCAAGCAAGAGTATGATTGAGACTTTGACAGGAGGGGTAGAACATCTGGAACTAGAATAGAGAAGGTAGAATGAGGTCAGATTATGATGAACATGGAATGCCCAGGCTGAGGAGTCTAGACTTTAGCCAGCAGCCAAGGAGAAACCCTTAAGAAATGAAGACCTCTACCAAGACAATCATAGTGGCAAAGTAGAAAGAATTTCTGGATACCAGCCTTGGAATCATAGGACTTGGGTTCAAATTCTGGTTCTGCTATTGATATTCACATGGCCACAGGCAAGTCAATTCCCCATCCAGGTTTCATTTCTCCCCTCCATAAAACAAGGAGCTTGAACTAGATAATTTCTAAAGTCCATTCAACTTTTACACTCTAAGTTCCTACAACTTATTATGTGTAATCTGATTGAGCACTATGCAGTCTCTCTCTCTCACCACTCCCACTCCCCCATGTGCCTGTACATCAATGGAGCTGATTGTAAGGTACAGATCAATATCTAAATGATACATAACTTTGGTTGTGTTCTTTGGTTTACCAAGAATTCCCTTCCCAATAATTCTGTAAGGAAAGTAGTATAACAAGTAGTGCTATATCCATTTTACAGATGAGGAAATTGAGACTTAGAGAGATTTCATGACTTGTTTTTGCCCACAATTGGTAATGAATGCAGGATTCAAATCCAGACCTTTTGAAACGAGGTTTAGTATTGTCTCTATATCATATTCCTCAACACCAGCCACTACCCTTATATCTGTCTGCCCCCACCCTCCCCAACCTTGGATTCTACTCCTGAAACCACCCTGGTCTCTGATAATAAGTTTTCACCTTATTTTGTCCAAAACCAGGCCTGCAGCTCACTTCCTCACCACCAATTGCCAAGCACACAGTCACTGCTTCTTGACTTAGAATGTTGAGGGTAAAGCCTGTCTGGTTTACTTCTATCCCCAGTGTTCAGCAAAGGGCTAAACACATAAGAAAGGGTTAATAAATGCTTTGTCTACCTAACCATCCCTGGTGCCCTTGAGAAAGAAGATTGCAATGGGAAGAAGGGGGGTTCATGGTAATTCTAAAGTTGCTGTCTTTGCTAAAAAACAAAAACAAAAACAAAAAAAAAAAAAACATTTTGGAGACCATTGCCAGAATTTGCTTATAAGCCATGAAAGAAAGTTGATCTTGTTCTTTTCTCATCACTCTTAATTTTCTGACTCTAAGCTGGATCCACTGTCTCATTAATCATTTGGCTTTGGATGGCTTTCAGCTTTCCCCTAAAATCTAACCCTATCCTATCAGCAAGGATGTACCATCATTGAAGAGATTCAGAGGAATTCTTTTGGACCATCACTAAAGAATGATGTATTCTCAACACTTCCACGTCTTTGTGATGGGAAGTATGTAGCTTTCCTGCAAGTCTTCTTTGAACAAGACAACACTCATTTGGATAGAAAAGTCCTAGCATGTCTGTAGTTGATTTTCTTTTCTGGTCTGTGGTTTGTTGTTTTTTTTTAAAGACATCTTATTTTGAGCCCCAGCTGGGCTCTGGCTCCCCGATCCAAAGCACAGCTGCGAAAGGAGGGCAGCTAGCCAGACTCCGCTGATTCCAGGTACCTGTTCTGCAGTGGTAGACCTCGTCCCTTTTCACAGAATTGCCTTTCCTTTCTGGCATCACAACATGTCTTTCTTGTGTGCTGGGGAGAGAGGGATGCCAAACGTCTCCTGACAAATGTGTGTGTTTGTTTCATATCCTGAAAGCCCCAGATAAGGCTCCAAAACACCCATCTCTGTCCTGCTGAGGTGATTGCAAGAACAGGATGTTCTCACCACATGGCAGTTATGGCTTCTTCCTTCACCAATAAAAAATGACAAAAATAATTGCATAGGTAGATAGTGCCTTAAGAATTACACACTGATTTTCCCCTGTGGGACATAGGTGGTATAAGCATTCCTATCTTCCAGTTGAGAAAACTGAGGCTCAGAGGAGTGATAAATCATAGATTTGGAGCTAAAAAAAAAAAAAGCTCAGACTTTTATCTAGTTTAATTCCCTCCTTTGATAGAGGAGAGATTAAAATGACTTAAGTCACAATCAAAGCTAAGCTCTCTGGCTCTAAAAACATAAATGACTAAACAAGGACCACCCAACTAGTAAGTGTCAGAGCCCTAAAAGTCCATCCCAGATCTCTTGGAGGGATAAAAGCAGTCCCGAAGAGGTCTATTAATTCAGTTTCCAATTCTTCCACACTCAAGTGAATGGGGCTTTCTCATCTGCCCCAAATGACCTGCACAGCAAAGAGATTCCATATCATACCCCCAAACAGCAGCCTCCAGAAGCCTGTGTCTCACAAACTAGGTCCAGAAAACACCTCTTTGATGTGATATGAAGGATGCCAAGATTCCCCAGCTTTTCCTCCCACCTCCTTTCCACTTCACAATATTTTCTAATTTGATTCTAGCAACCTTCCTTCAAGGTGAGTAGTCCAAGTGTTGTAATCCCTGACTTGCAGATAAGGAAGATGAGGTTCATAAAAGTTAAGAGACAGGTCTGTACATACACAACATCCTAGGGACAGTATCAAAGCCTGGTCCTCCAGAATCCAAGTCACCCTGCTGTCTTCCTAGCCTTCCCAGCATAGATTCCCTCTTGCTCTATAGCTATCCATCAGGCAGCCACCATCTTCCAATCTCAATTCTATCACATCTTTGGGAGAAAAGTACAATCAATGGAGTCTTACAATCTGGGTCTGCCTCTTTAATCTTGGCTGAGTCTCTTTCCTCACCTGTAAAAATCTGGATAATAAATAATACTAGCAGTATTTGTCTTCCAGATTAACTTTCAGTAGTCAATGAGATGATGGATGAGAAAATGTTTTATGATGGAAAAGGGCCATAAGCATGGGTGATATTCTGATTGTCATCTACTTTTCCCTTATTGACCTTTCCCAATTAGGGGGCAAACAGGATGATGTCTCAAGGTCTCTGGTAGGATTATCAAGGCTTCTTAATCTTTTTCCACTCATGACCCATTTTTGCCCGAGAAATTTTTATGTGATCCCAGGTATTATAGGTATAGAAAATAGCTATAGAAACCAACCATTTACTGATAATAAATCATAAATTTGGGACACCAACATTCAGTTGCACAACCCGGTAAGGGGTCTTGATCCATAGTTTAAGAAGCTTTGAAGTAATTGAGTCTACCATACTTTGGAAAGAAAGGAGCACAGATCCTAAAGTGCTGACCTGTTAGTATAAGTCAGAATAGCATATAGAGGCACTTTGAGACAGAAGGTTTAGTACAATAGAAAGGGAACTGGCTCTGAAGTCACATGTGGATTCAAATCCTTTGACTTAATACCTGGGTGACTTGAAGCAAGTCACTTAATTTGCTACCTTTATAAAAATAAGGGGCTTACCTAGGGGAGGGAGTAGGAGGAAGGAGGGAAAAATTTGGAACACAAGATTTTTTAATAGGGTCAATGCTGAAAAATTATCCATGCATATGTTTTGAAAATAAAAAGCTTTTAGCTGTGTGACCTTGGGCAAGTCACTTAACCCCAATTGCCTCAGCAAGAAAGAAAGAAAGAAAGAAAGAAAGAAAGAAAGAAAAGTAAAGAAAAGAAAAAACTTTAATAAAAAAGAGGGCTTTCTGCTTTAAATCTATGATCCATTTTTGAAATTCCAAACAAGGATTTACTTCTTACAGTTCTGTTTTATCCCAGAATTCAAGATTTGGAAGTGATCTCTGTAGCTACCCAATCCAACCCATACCCAAAAAAGAACTCAACAAATACTCTTCTGGCTTCTCCTTGAAGACTTCTAGACAAAGGAAATTACTTTCTCCTGAGCATGCCCATTTTGTTATGGGACA
The DNA here is from genome assembly GCA_023553655.1 of Myrmecobius fasciatus. Lineage (NCBI taxonomy): Eukaryota > Metazoa > Chordata > Mammalia > Dasyuromorphia > Myrmecobiidae > Myrmecobius > Myrmecobius fasciatus. The sequence continues at coordinate 428,113 of JAJPUD010001431.1, read as the reverse complement.
GTCCTTAATTGTGAGGCAATTTGTCCCAACATCAAACCTAAATAAAACTCTTTATAACTTTCACCCACGCAAAAAATGTCTAATCTCTCTTCGATAATTCTTCATATGCTCAAAGTTAGTTATCATATAACCCTTAACTCTTTTCTTCTCCAGACTAAAACCTCTGTTCTTTTGACCAATCTTCATAGGAATTAGACTTGACACCATCATTTTGGCTTTCCTCATCTGGAGAATTCCAGTGTCTTTCCTAAGCTGTGTTATGGTGACATAAAACAATACTGCATGCAGATGCAGCCTTTTTGGTTTAAAAAATTTATAGAATTTCCAAGGAAATAATTCCTTCCTTACATACCATGTTGAAATATAATAGGAACAGATTTGATATGATATTCAAAGTCACATAACTAGTTGAATTTGATAAATCTATATTAAGCACCTACTATGTGCTATGAACTATTTACAAGAAGAGGAGTGGAAATCGGCTCCCTGAATTCCTGTCCTGAACTACTTCCAGTCTTAGAAATCATCTAGTCTAATCCCTTTATTTTCCAAATGAAGAAAATGAGCACTGGGGAGAGGCTCAAGATTACAGGGAACATTCTCCATAGGAACCTTTGAAAAATCAAAAAGCCTTTAAGACTAAAAAGAGCAGAAGCTTCCTGGGGACAAAGAAAGTGCCATTCTTTAAATCATTTTTCATCTCACTGAGCCTGGTGAGAGACTACACACCTATCATCCAAGGACCAGCCTAGCTAAGGTTCAAGACTCATCAGAAGGATGGTCATATGGTGATGGATTATTCAGGCCCAGCAGTTCTCAAAAATTCATTTCATTGTACAAATCTCCCTCAGGGGAGAGCATACCCATAGTGAGTAAGTTGCCAAAGCTGAAAACAGCCATCTCTGCAGGCCCAGAACTTATCACATTTTCTTTTGGACTAGACCTAAGATTTCATCAGAAGAGGGAACTCCCAGCTAAGTTATTTAGTCCTATAGAATTGCCTGGGACACTGAGACTTGAAGTGTCTCATCCAGTGACTCAATCAGTATGTGCAAGAGGCAGTATCTGAACTGAGGTCTTCCTGCCTCCAGCTTCTAGTAGCTACATCATTCTGCCTATCCCCTTACACACAGGAGGATACATGAGAGCTTCATATTTTTTGAATTGGAATGGTCATAGATCTACTGAATTTCAAGGTTGCAAAGTACCCCAGAGGGATTTAAGGGATACCTCAATCAATTAATCAATCAGAACACATTTATTAAGTGCCTCCTATGTGCTGGGTGCAGTGGATACAAATATAAAGAATGAAACAATCCCTCCTGAGAAGGCATTTATATCCTAACGGAGGATGTAACAATGCACAAAAATAAGGACAAATGTAACAAATACATGTAAAAACACATACAGTATAACTGAAAAGTTAGTAAATAAAAATCATACAAAGTAATTGAATGCAAGGTAGTTGAGAGGGTGAACACTAGCAGAACTAATTTCTAGAGCAGCCCTGAGGATGGTTAGGTCTTCTATGGTGAGAATCTCACTGGAGACAGCAGAAAATGGTGGCAGAGTTCAGAGCTCATGGTCAGAAAACTGGAGTTTAAATCTACCATTTACAAACTGGGGACCCATGACAGGATGGTACAGGGTCAAATGAGATAATGTTTGTAAAGCACTTAGCACGATACGTGGCACACAGGTGCTATATAAATGCTTGTTTTCTTCCTTTCTCATATTCCCATCCATCTTGGACAAGTCATTTAACCTGCCTTAGCCTTATTTTACTTTTCTATAAAAAGGGGCTTAAAAAAAGTTATGCTGGCAAACTTACAGGTTCTCAATGTAAGTTACTCTTAGCTGCCCACGTATTTTCCTTTTGGGGAGCTCTATAAAGAGACAGCTAAGTAGTATAGCGAATAGAGCCCCAGACTTGAAATCAGGAAGATACAGAGACTTAAGTGCTGACCTATTTGAGGCAGAAGATTTAGTTCAAATATGACTTCAGACACTTACTAGCTGTATGATCTTGGGCAAGTCACTTAATCCTGTTTGCCTCAGTTTCCTCATCTGTAAAAGGAACTGGAGAAGAAAATGGCAAAATCTATCCCAGTATCTTTGCCAAGAAAACCCCAATGGGATCACAAAAAGTCAGACAAGACTGGAATAACTGAACAGCAATGCTTTGTAAGTTTTCCTTCTCTAGAACTAAAATTTGCCTCTTTACTGATTCTATTCAGAAGTCCTATTTCTGTGCTCTGGAGGCAAGTTTGATTTTTATAAAGGTGAATCTTGGCATCATGACAGGGAGTAAGTATGGCACAAGTGAGTTCTAACACATCACCAATGATGATTAGCACACTAGATGGGTCAAGAAGGGTACCAAGGACCAGAGGGTCATGACAGTGCAAGAGCAAGGAATAATAGCTGGAAACACTGTCTATCACCCCAGTATCTACAAACATATTTTAAAAAAAAATCCTAGAGGCAGGCCTTCACTGTATGGGTAGACACACTAGGGCAAAGGGATTTCAATTCAAGGTCCATGAACTTTTTAAATTGTATTTCAAAACAATTAGTTTCCTTCATGGATCTCTACATTTTATTTAATGCTTTTAAAGTTCTATATTGAGAAAGGGTTCGTTCATAGGTTTCACAAGATTGCCAAAAGTAGGGAAAAAATTAGACATAGAAAAAAATTGGAAACTCCTGCTCAATAGAGGGTTTATGGGAGGGTAAGGATAAGAACAAAATGGAACAAGAAGGCTTGAGTAGGTTTTAAGTTTCATTGGTAGAGGAAGTATGCACATTGATGGAATCAGAGAAAGAAGGAAAGAAACAAACTGGTATAGAGTTTGATAGAGCATTGGGCCTAGAGTCAAGAAGATCTGAATTCAAATCCAGCTTCAGATACTTACTTGCTATATAAACATAGGCAACTGCTTGGCTCAGTTTCTTTATCTGTAAAATGAGCTGAAGAAGGACAAGACAAAACTACACAAGTTTGTGTAGAAGAAAGGCCCAAATAAGAGATCAGACCTGACTAAAAAACAACTGAACAATAACAATAATATGCTAGGCACTGGGCTTAAAGTTTTTCAAATATCTCATTTGTTCTTCACAATAACCTAAGAGGTAGATATTATGATTATCTAAATTTTACAGATGAGTAAACAAAGATAAACAGTGGCTAAATGACTTGTCCAGGGTCACATAATGCCTCAGTCCAATTTTAAACTTGAGTCCTTACTCCAGGCCCAGCTTTATCCATTTCCACACCTAGTTGTCTCAATGACCAATCAATCAGTAAGCAAGGTGTCTAATATATGTCAAGCCATATGCTAGGTCCTGTAAAAATTACTCCTTCTCTTCTTTTTCCCTTTTCTTCTCCTTTTCCTTCCCTTTTTTCTCCTCCTCTACTACTACAACTAATAATAATAGCTAACATTTATTTTGCACTTACTATGTGCTAGTCATTGGGTTTAAATGCTTTACAATTACTAAATTACTGATCTTCATAATTCACTGAACAATAATAGGTACTATTAGTATTTACATTTTACAGAGTCAAACAGAGGGGGTTTTAAAGTGATTTGCCCATGATCACATAATAAAAGTCTGAGGCCAGATTTTAATTCAGGTCTTCCTGACTTCAAGCTCAGATTTATCCATCTCAGCTGCTTCATTGATCAATCAATCAGCTAGCATTATGCAGTGCCTAGTATATGTCAAGTCCTACAATGCATCAAGTTATGGGGAAGGAGGGGGAGAGGACAAAACCAGAGGCAGCAGGATCAAATCAAGTCAACAAACATTTCTTAAACAGGTATTGTGCTAAGTGCTGGGGATACAAATTCATACAAAAAGACAGTCCTTTCCCTCAAGAAGTTTACATTCTAATGAGAAAAAGATAGCACAAAAAAGGAGCTAGAAAGGAGGAAGAACAAGGAGATGAATAAAGGGGTGAATATGACTGGTCTTGACATTGACACTTTTTAAAAATGGAAATTTTAGGAGGAATTGACCAATTGAAGGTCCACAGCTATGGAATGATCTATTAGGGTGAGAAGGCCACTACAGAAGAGTAGAGGAAGAAGGGTCTACATGATACCCCTAAAAGCAAGCCACATGGCTGCTCATGTCTACTTTCACACAAGACTGATCATGGGCCATACCAACCTACTTCACAAGGGAGAAATTCCCTTCCAGACCAGGCTTCAGGCTTTCCAGGATCACCACAGTGCCTCACTCCTTCCAGGTAGAAACCTCTATGTTTAAATAGTGGTGGCTTTCCAGTGGGAATCTCTCTACAGAGCCACAGCACTTGAACCCAGTATCAAATTCTCCATTGTAAATGGTGCCATCTGGCAGATAAGATGTACTTATGGCTATTAGCCAAGTGCAATATATTTAAGACGGGAGAAGGAGGTGGAAGCCCTTAGCATCTTGCACCTGTAGCAGTTACTATCCATCACACTCCAGAGGGATCGGGGTCAAACCTTGAATCAATAGGGAAAGAATGAGGTGCATGAAAAGAAGGGGGGGAAGCTTTGACCAATGTGTTCTCCCAGTGCTCAGATTACTAATTAGGAATGACTCATTCCCTCTACATCAGTCCCTCTGATCCCTTGGTGGAAAGAGGGAACCAATCCCTCTTCCCTCTCTTTTAAAAAAAAGGGGGGGATTTTTCTGAATCCTCGTTAGGTCTAAACCCAAAGTAAAAGCCAGAGACATCCCTCCTGAAAAGGCAGCTAAGGCCCCAAGCTATGTTATTGTCCACCAAAATCCTTCTGCAAAAATGGAAAGCAGGACATATATTCTCTAAACTCTCTTGTAACTCTGAAATTCTCTGATAGAGGACAGTAGAATGTCACAGAGGTTTCGAGGAAAAATCCTCATATTTCCCTTGATAGGAAGGGGGAAGAATCTGACCATATTTCAGGGGCAATTTGCAATATAATACAATACAAAGTTGTCCCCTCGGGGAATCAACATATACACCTAACCCAACCATCACCTCCAAGCCATTGGGAGTGATTACTGTACAGGCAATAAGTAACCTTTGCTTTTTTTGTATCCCCATCACTTAGCACAGTGCTTTGTGCATAGTAGGAACTTAACAAATGTTTCTTCCCTTTTTTTCAAAGCTTTTTATTTACAAAACATGTGCATGGGTAATTTTTCAACACTGAACCTTGCAAAACCTTCTGTTCCAAATTTTGCCCTCTTTCCTCCCACCTCCTCCCCTAAATGGCAGGTAGTCTAATACATGTTAAATATGTTAAATCCAATATATGTATACATATTTATACAGTTATCTTGCTGCACAAGAAAAATTGGATCAAGAAGGAAAAAAAAACTGAGAAAGAAAACAATGCAAGCAAACAACAACAGAAAGAGTGAAAATGCTATGTTGTAGTCCACAGTCCTTTCTCTGAGTGTAGATGGCTCTCTTTTCATCACTGAACTATTGGAACTGGTTTGAATCATCTCATTGTTGAAGAGAGCCACATCCATCAGAATTGATCATTGTATAGTCTTGTTTTAACAAATGTTTCTTGACTTGCTAAATGTCTAAGAAGTCCAAGTTTGGCTCCTAAAAAGAGATGAGAAAATGTACCTCTCTCCCTTCCTTGCAGAGCATGGAGGACCTATGGGTGTGGAATATTGAATATAACATGGGAATTAATTGATAATAATAATACATTTTGCTGGCCTAATTTTTGTTTCCTCTTTTTAAAAAATTCTTTATTACAAGGAGTGGCTGCCTAGAGGAACAGAGAAGGATAAATCAGGAAATGAAGGTGATATAAAAACAAAAGCTAACTATGTTTTAAGGCTGTGGTCCCAAGGCTAATCTTCTGTTTCCTCATTGGTAAAATTGGGAAGTGGGGGAGTCCTAGATCAAGTATAAACTGAAAAAAAAAATAGGTAACAATGAATAAGAATCAGACTGCATTTGGACTTAATTTTAAAATGTAAAAGTATCTGTGTTTTATTGTATTTTTTATTTATTTAAAAATATTCCCCAATTACATTTTACTCTGGTTTGGGCTCCAGTCAGAAATAATGTTTGGTTCATATTTGACCCCTCTGATCAAAGTAATCTCTAAGCTTTCTTCCAGCTTGAGGATTTCATTTTTAAGCATGTATGAGCATCCAGTTTTATCCTAGAAACTATGAACATACATGTATGTATGTGTATATATATATGTGTGTGTATACCTATGCACACATATTATACATGTATATTTATGTGTCTATATATGTGTGTACATGTGTATATATACAATGTGTATATAAAGATACACGAATGTGTGTACATGTTTGAATGTGCATACATGTATATCAATACATACATATATACACATCCATAAATATATGTATATGTGTAGCTATAACACATATGTGCACTTAATTGTAGCTGGAGACAGGAGAGGAAGGAGCCAAAAAGAATCAAGTAAAAAGCATATGGAAGAGAACAAAAGAAAACCTACAAGGAAGCAAAGGAAAGATGGACAGCTCTGAACATAATGTGCAGTATTTATTATATAGGCTTTCTTGAAATGGACATTTATTAGTTTATGTTTTAAATTCTCTCAAGAAATTTAAATAAATAAATAAATGAAGAAAAAACCAACAAAAAAAACAAAAAGAAGCTATGAACATATAAAACTATGTATGCATATACACAAATATATATATGCACATTCATACATTTTCTTGGAGTCATTATGGCACAGAATAAAACTAACTTGAAGTCAGGAAATATGAGGGTTCAAATCCAATTTCTATAACTTATTAGTTGTTCAATCCTACTTCTGTGAGCCTCAGTTTCTGCATCTATAGAACGACAATAACAATGCCCATTATTACTGGACAAGTAGATAGCACAGTGGATAGAGTTACTGGAGTTCTCCAGGCCTGGGGTCAGGAGGACTCTTCTTCCTGAGTTCAAATGTGGCCTCAGATACTTCCTAGCCATGTGACTTCAGCCAAGTCAAAACTATTTGCCTCAGTTCCTCATCTGTAAAATAAGCTGGAGAAGAAAATGACAAATCACTCCAATATCTTTGCCAAGAAAACCTCAAATGAAGTTATGAAGAGTTGAATATGAATGAAAAATGACTAAACAACGACAATAATATCTAATGTACCTCCTCACATAGAGAGAATTCAAATGAGATAATGAGCATAAAAGATCTTATAAACTTTCAAGTGCTATGTAAACACCAGATGCTATTCTTTAAAATGTAGGTCTTACTATCAAGGAGTTCACCATTTAAATGGGTGATTTGGTTTTATATCTATATGAAATTATTATTGAACAGAATATAAAAGTAAAAGACCTATATTTTTTCACTTTAAATGTATGGTTCTGTGACTTTGTCAACTTGGAAAAGTCCCAATGTAGAAATTCCCTTCACTTATACAAATGGAACAAATAAGTGGTACAGGAGACTGAGCCCTGGGCCTGGACTCAGGATGACCTTGTAAGATTCTTACAAGAGATCATTGTATAGCATTTAGCACAGTTCCTGGCACATGTTGTTGTCATATTTGGTCATGTCTGGTCCTTTGTAACCAAAAGATACTGGAGTGGTTTGCCATTTTCTTCTCTGGTTTAATTTAAGGGTTGAGTGACTTCATCAGGATAACACAGCTAGAAATTATCTGACACCAGGTTTGAATTCAAGTCTTCCTAATTCTAAGTCCTGTTCTCTATTCACTGCTTCATCCAGTTCTCTGGCACATAGTAAATGTAATATAAACATCAGCTATTATTGTTATTATTATTATTGTTATCTTAATCCCATTAATGCTTTGGGAAATAAGTACTAGGAAGCTGCCAGAGGTGCTACCAAGCTTTAACCATCCAAGGAACTGCCATCAGCAAATGCTTGGAAGCCTTGGCCTTTATCATTCACTGTACAGCTCTAGCCTTAGGAACAAAGAACTAGTTGAAAACCCCTCTCTGTACTTTGTCTTCTCTGATTTGAACATGAGCTCCACTTTACATGACTTCATATTTGTAATGAAGTTTGTATTTCTTGCTTTCTCAATAGGTAGAGGAAGGATTGAAGGGAAAAAGAAAATCCGAAAGCAAAAATAAAATTTAAAATGTAAGTTATGTGAGAGAAGAGATTGTCTTAACTTTTTATTTTGATCTCTAGCTCTTAGTAAGCACATAATAAATGAGTTTGTCTTTTCATTCATTTACCTGGAAATCAAATGATTTACCCACAGCCACATAGCTGGTGTCAAAGGTAGAAGGTGAACCAAGTAATTCTAAATTCCAGCTATCTATCCACTCATTTCCTTTTCTAAATAGTAAAAGACATAATATAGTCAAGTGCTTAATTGTGCCACTTAGACTGGAAATTACTTTTGAAGTTGAGAGAAAGGAATAACGATGGTGGAGCTGTCCTCAAGACTTCCTAGAGAAGCAGAAACAAAAATGAGCATGGAGAGTACTGGGATTGAGGGGTGGGCTGAAATCCTCATCAGATCTAGCCCTAATGATTCAGGACCTGAAGCAATTGGGGTTAGGAAGAAGGGTTTATCCCAAAGAATGGCAAATCTAGGGAAATATTTGGGTTTGGAGACAATCAAAAGCCATTTGGGATCAAGTGTGGTGAGAACTGTGTGGCCAAAAAATGCTACAAGAAGATTCAAAGACCATATATATTGTTGTTGTTGCAAAACAAATTGGCAGGGTCACTAGGAAGAGGTGATAGACTCATCAGTTCAAATACATAATTCCAACAGGTAAGTACTTACCCCATATAGGGATCCCTCCAACCTCCTTTTACTCAAAATGGAATTTTGAATGGCATGAAATAGAATAAAATGGCACCCTTAATCTCTGATCATGTTTATAATTAAATTACAACAGGAACATTTTCTTTTATCCAAGACAAAGTATGATGAAGATACTAAGAAACAAGTAACTGACTTTTCTGATGTCATTCATAAACTGGCTTTGAAAGTTCAGATGATCAGAGATCAAGAGCTAGAAAAGACCTCAGAACATAGAGACTCACTTTATTATTATTAAGTTGAGGGCTAGAGAATTATGTGACTTGTCCGAAGTCAAACAGGGAGTATCACCAGTGGCATTCAAAACCCATTCCTATGATCTGTATGATGTATGTCTTTGGTCCTCTTCAAAAACAAAGGATGAACAACATTAACAATAATCACTACACTACCTCCTACAGAGTACACCACTAGCTGGTTCTGTAACCTTTAGCAGCTGTTATCATTTATCATTTGTAGGTAATTATCAAACTTGATCCCAAATGGCTTTTGTCTGTCTTCAAAAGTCAAATTCTTCCTAAGAGAATGGATAGAGCCATCATCGACAAGAACTCCACAATGCACTCAACAATAGTTGTTGGAAACTAACACTTATAAACAAACAAACACACACACACACACACACACACACACATACACATGAACATTATCTCAAAGTACTAGTCACACAGCACCTTGGAAACTAAAAGATATATTCCCATAAGACTGTTTCTGCTTAACATCTTATGAGGAAACCTACTTTTTTGGGAAAAGACTTCAGAGCTTGAGGTAAATTTTTTTGGTTGGAGAATAGAAAGAGGGCATGCTGGAATGTAGAATATCCTCACTGAATAGCAAAATTCCATCCTCTAAGGATGTAAATTTCAAAAACAGATAAAAGTCAATTAAGGATTCCGTCCAATTAATAGAGGGTAGATGTTGATAGAGCTGGTCATCCTGCTTTGTGCTTAAATCAAGGTTAACTAGAAATGCATTTTGTTTTCTTTCTCATTTTTCCCTTTTTGATCTGATGTTTCTTGTGCAGCATAATTGTGTAAATATATGTAGGAAAATTGCACATGTTTAACATATATTTGAGTATTTGTCATCTGGGGAGGGGTAAGGAAAAGAAGGGGGAAAATGGAACACAAGGTTTTGCAAGGGTGAATGTAGAAAATTATCTGTGCATGTATTTTTAAAAAAAACCTTTAATTAAAAAAAGAAAAGAAGCAAAAAACAAACTAGAAAGCAAACATTTGATTATTCAGTATATTTGGTAAATAGTCTCTGAAGGCAGTCCCCAAAAAGGAAACAGCATGGAACAAGAGAAAGACCCCTGACCCTAAGGTCAAAACTTGGATTCAAATCTGGTTCTGCTTCTTTTTACTATATATCTCAATGGGCATATCAATGGTTTTACACTTTGAGACTCAGTTTCTCCATATATGAAAGGAAGGAGTTAGACTAGAGGGCCCCTAAGCTCCTTTCCAGCTTTAGACCTAGGCAACTAGAGGGCCCAATGGATAAAGGATTGGAGTTAGAGTCAGGAAAATCTGAATTTAAATCCTGATTCAGACAATGACTTAGCTATGTGAACCTGGGCAAGTCATTTATCCACTGTATGCCTCAGTTTGCTCATCTGTAAAAATGTGGTTAATAATATCATCACCTATTATTAGGTTCACCCAACTCACAAAGTTGTTGTGAGGATCAAATGAATTAGCATGTGTATTTGACTTTGTAAGCCTTCAAATGCTATTCAAATGCCACTCATTGTTCCTATGAGTATGGGATTGGAATATTGATCCTATGGTGATCTGAGCAGCAGGAGGCATGATGGGAAAGTGTCACATTTAAAGAGCACTCATGCTCATTGAGTGCACAAATTCTGGCAAGTTTCTTCAAAAACCTCATTAGTACACAGTCCCATATGCTTTCATGTCATACCCACACTGCACCCACTCATCCTCAAGCCAGAAATAATAAACAGCAAAGGTCAGCTCCAACACTAGTACCCAGAGGAGTCCTTTAAAAAATCTCAAGTACATGAGAAATAGCATGACCCCTTCATCAGATCCATTTCACCATGATTGTTTATACTAAGAATAATTCCAGGCTGGGTCACACTGGTCCACAGCAAAATACAGTGATATGCTAGAATTAAAAAAAAAATTAAAGGGCTATTGTTTAAAGTGTCTTGGTTAACAGATGAAGCCTATCTTCTCTCACCTCCACATACTGTTGTGATCTTTAGAGACCTCAATCTAACATTTGCAAATGGAAACATTTGAACACCAGTCTGGTTGTATGCTAAACGTCTGAGTTCTAATCTCAGCTTTGACACCTACTTGCTATGAAGCCTTGAACAAGTCCCTTAAAGTCTCAGTTTTATCAAATGTAAAATCAAAGGGCTTAATTAGATGGACTAATAACTCTTTGGAGTTCTGGAATTTGACTAACTCTCATCTCCTTGTGTCTCATTTTCTACAAGCGCCCTTTCTGTTTTCCCACAATCCCTGACTGCGTGTGTCTTCCCTCTAAGACTACTTACCATATTACTATTTACTATAGATATAGATGGATAGATAGATGGATGGATGGATGTATGAATGGATGGATAAATGGATGGATGGATAGATGATGGATAGATAGATGGATCTAGATTTAGATCTATCTTCTATGTTCAGATATGTTTGCATGTTCTCTCTCCCATTAAAATGTGTTTCCTGAAGGCAGGGACCATGTTTTGACATTTCTCTGCATGCTTAATACTTAACATAATGTCTGGTGCAGTGCTCACTCAATGCTTGGTGATCTATTAAATGATACTATCTCAACCTCTTTATACGTATACACACAAAAATAAAAGTTCAGCCTATAGAAAGGAATCATTCTAGCTATCCAGGATTCCAAAAACCTGAATAAAGTGGAACCACTCAGAGAAAGACTGGAGGTACTTGAAAGCAAATGAGCTGTGGATCAGAGTTTAAGGTCCATCTCTGTTCCTGACCATCCAGGTCATCATAAACAAGTCAATTCCCCTCTATAAAAACAGTTTTCTTTCTTATAAACCAAAGGAGCTGGATTTGAATATATCTAAGGACCTTTCCAACTCTGACCCACTGTGTTCTCAAATCTTTTTCTGTTCTAAAATTCTATGTTCTAGGATCTCTTCCAGCTTTTATATTCCATGTTTTCTCATGCTCTCAAGTCCCTTCTAGTACTACTATTCTATATTCACAGGGTCTTACCTGCTCTAATATCCTATAGTTTTTCTCCCTACTCCTTTGCAGATCTTCCTCTCACCTTGACCAGCAATTCCATGTCCTCCCTGAGCTGCTGCCTGCTTTGCTCACCTATATTTTTTTAAATAGTTCTCAACTTCTATCTAGTATACTTTTTTCAGCGAAAGGCTATTACTTCTTGTTCTGACCTCAATGACTAACATACATAACTGCCCTATTTATTATACCCCTCTGCACATAGTATTTATAGACAGCTCCCGCTCCCTTCTCACATCCCTCTTCTGACATCCCCTACACCATGTATACTCCATTTTCCCTCTAGCTTTCTTCTTGATGGCCAATCAACTCAAACCGTTCTCACTGATCCCCTCCCCTACACCCCAACTTCATAAAGACAGATAATGAGCTCCCAGATATAAGGCTCTTACAACATTCCAAGAGTCTCTTCAAAATGGTTTTGGAGAACTGGGGGCAAAAGGGCTATACTCCAGGGCTTTAGTTCCAGCTCTGTGACTAAGTAGCTGGCTCAATGCCCAGCTCTGACACCCATGATGAAGGGCAAGGCACTAACCTTTCCTGAACCTCAACTCTCTGCCTTCCATCTATAAAATGGGAACAATATTATATGTATTGCCTACATCATAGGGGTGCTATAAAGAAAGTTTTTTCTGCATTACATATAAAAGTGTACATATAAAAATACTTAGAGGTGAGACCATAGGCAAGTTTATAATATCTCTGAGCCTCAGTTTTCCTCATCTATAAAATGGGAGTGATAATGTCTGTAACACATCTCACAGAGTTAGTGTGAGGCTTAAATTAAACTAATATGCAAAAAACATTTTGTAGATTTTGAAGTGCTGATATTGATATTTATAATCGGTTATTGTCATTATTAATAAATCTTAAAGTGTTCTAGAAATTGTGAATTTTGAGAGCATTATTTATTATAAATGAATTGCTAAGGATCATGAATTCAATTCAGTTCAACTCAAAAAGCTTTTAAATATCATCTAGATGATACTGTAGGACAGACATTGAGCTAAGGATTAGGGATACTCAAAAGTAGTCCCTGCCCTTGGGGAGAAAACTCTCAATTGAGGACAAACAAGTACCTAGAAAATGCAATACACGATAATTTCAAGGTGGAGGGGGGGGGATAAAGGTCTTATATGAAGGGAAATAAAATAATCAGAAAACTGAAATTCTAGAAGGCACAATGAAGGGATGAATAGAGTGAACTAGTGCTTTTGGACAGAGAGAACTGATATGGATGGATATGCAAGACAGACAAGGGAAAGAAGAAAACTAACATTTCAGGTGGCAGAATGTGAAGGCGTTGATGGAGAAGGGAAGGAAGTTTTAGCCATGACAGCCAATGACTCAGGATGAAGCTGTAGGAAGACTCCTATAGCAGCAGGAAGGAAAAACACAGAATCACAGCTCTTAGAAAGTGAAAAGGGCCTCAGAGAACATGTAATCCACCCTCCAATAAGATCCTCTCTCCTACTCCTGCCTGGTATCAATGCAGGCTCTATAATTTCAGGGAGCTCACTACTTCCTCCTACATCTAAGGAACAGAAAAATGAGGGGCAGAGGGAAGTATCCCAGTCAGGGCCAATAAAGGAGGAGTCTTTCTACCCTGAAAAAGATGATAAAATGAGGAAACAATAGACAATGAGGGCAAGGAGAGAGGAAGATTTCCTGTAATCCCTCCCACGAAGGGATATCACACTGGCCCTGGGCCCTTACCAAAGAAATCACAATAACACATTGGCTTCTTCACTCCCATGTCCTCAACTGAGAAGCCCCTGGGCTCCAGAGCCAGTGAAAAAGGGACTAAACAAATCCCAGTTGTGTCCACCAATCTTCATGGGACCCCTACCAGTAACCAAGAGAAATCCAATGTAGTCTGCCTCATAGAGAATCAACCCAAAAGGAGCTAATTTGGGGGGCAGAAGACATAGGTTAGGATTCTGATTTTAACACTTCATGACTGTGTGACTTTCAGCAGGCCACTTTCCTTTCTGGGCTTTCCTCATCTATAAAATAAACAAGTTAGGGTTAGACTAAGTCATCTCTAAGGTGCCTGAAGCTCCCAAGCCTATGATCCAATCAAGCAATCAGTATTTACTAAATACCAGGCACTGTGCTAAGTACTGGAAATAGAGGTAAAAAGAATGAATCAAAAGCATGAGTGTAGTCTAAAGGAAAATTGTCAAATGCCAGTAGCACTGGGAGATTTCCTCCCTGTTCTTCCCTAAGAAGGTATCCTTCTGCTTCTTTTCATTCTATTTGCTCCTCCTTATCCATCAGGCTGTTATCCCTCCTCAGAGACTCGCTACCTCTTGGTTGTAAACTAATTTTACACAAGATATTAGCAGATGCTGAATAAAGCGTTACAGGGATATTTGTGATCCAAAGGGACCAGACAATAGAAAAGTTATAAAGAGAATACAAACTCTAATGCCCTCTTTCAATCACACTGCAAAGATAGCTGCCCACTCTACAGGACAGCACTGCACTTTGGGACAGATTTGTGGGAGTCTGCTATCCACCCCATGGTGCCTGCCTCTCTACCCAGGAGGGCCAACCTATAGGTCAGCCATACCACATTTATTTGCATCTCCATGTCTTTGTTCATGCCATTCCTACTGCCTGAAATGCTACTCTCCTCCTCCCCTGCCTAGCCTTCAAGGCCTGGGTCAAGTACCATCACCCCAGGAAGACATCCCTGACCACCCTAGCCCATTCCCTCCTCCAAGGATTAGGATTCTCAAGTCCATAGGTCACATCACACCTTAGTTTCTTATTGTGCATCCTTGGGCAAATGATGGTTGCCTGGATGAGCCTCCATTTTCCCCTTTTTAAAATACAAAGGCTAGGTAAAATGATTTCTAAGGTCCCTTCCAGCTCCAAATCCTATGATACCAACTTGACCCACCCTGCAAAGCCCTCCCTCTGTCTGCTATTAAAAACAGCAATAAGATTTTTAAAAATAGAACCTGAGAAACTGAAAGTAGATTCCTAGACCCTGGTATAGGAGGAGATATCAGTGGAAGATAAGGTAACCTGGGTGATGTTTTCCATGAAAATGGATGGCAACCCTAACTTAATTAGCAATAATTTACAATGATTTACTGAGGTCCTGAATTAGCTCAGTTGTTCCAAGGCTTCAGGCTCTCAGAGGAAAAATGGCCTGTCTGTGTCGGAAACTAACAGAGGCATGTTTGGTGCACCTAGTGAAGCATATAACCAGAGGCCAGGAGCTGAACGGGACTTTTAGGTCATCGAGCTCAAGTGCCTTATTTTGCAAAGGAGGAAACCAAGGCAAGAGCAGACAAATTATTTTATAGAGATCAGGAAATTCAAAGCATTTAGAGCAGGATTCGACTGTCTTAGAAATCTAGTTACAGCACCCTCTGTTGCAAATAAGGAAATCTCTGTGGGCCTCAGAAAGGTGACTCATTCGAATCCCTAAGTCACAGAGCCAAGATCCAAAGCAAGCTTTGATTCCAAATCTAATGTATTTTCCAGAATGACACATTATATCCCAAAGTTAGCAGCCAGGCCAGGACTAAAACATAGCTCTCTAACCTCTCTGTCCAGCATTCTCTTTACCACATCCTCAGAATCAGAACTAAGGGCTTGATATCACGGGCAAGTTGTCAATAGTCTCAAATAAACTATATGTTTTTTAGAAGAAAAATGTTTTAAAATGGAATCTCTTTTTTGCTGTTAATGAAGAATCATACAGTTCTTTAAACCAGAGTTTGTTTTCACAAAGCCTTATTGTTAAATTTCATTTGATTATACTTGAAGGAAGGGATTCAATGCTAAGGAACATGACTTGGTGGGGCTTCAAGGCAGCTTGAATAGTGAGTTTCAGATGGCAGAGTTAAAATATCCCCAACCACAAAAATTTCACTTGCTATCCAATCAAACTTTACCTGCTGTCTACATTTTTTTAGCTGCTTCTACGTTGTTGATATAGTATAATCTATTATACCATATATATGTACATATATACATAATCTATTAAGTCTGATTTCACATGGAATTAAATTCATATATAAATTCTCACAGATTATTCCAAGCCATTTGTGAGGATTGTATAAGGATAATAAAGTAACTAGGTAGTATCAGAAGGTGACAATCAAATTATTTGGTTTCTGGATGTCTTTGCCTCCAAAAGAGGGGCAATTTCTTTAGCTATTTTATAGAATCAAATGATCAAGCTGGAAGGGAACTCAGAGTCATTTAGCCCAACTGATTCTTTTTACAAAAGAATAAACTGAGATTTAGACAAGAGGCTTACCTGAGGTCACATGTCAGGAAGCAGAATGTATGAGCAAATGAATGAATGGAAGTTGATCATGTGTTTATTATGCACCAGGGATTGTAAAAAGGACAAATACAGAAATACACAAATACACAAGGCATTATGGTCCCTGGTCTTAAGGAATTCAAACTCTAAAAGGAGAAGACAATCTACTCAGGGGTGTGGTAGCTGGGAAGGGGACAGGGAAGTCAGAAGAATGGTGAGTGAAACTACTGATTAACATGTCCTTTCCAGGAAGAATGATTCTGTTGATTTCATTAATGTTCCCAGACCTTGAAGTGGAAAGTCAGGGAGGAGGGCAGGAAATAGGAAGGGTATAGGAAGTACAGGGGATGCAAAATGGTCAAAGAGCAATTCAATGGAGGTCTTAGTCAGTCTGGATGGATTTTTTTTTTTTTAATTGTATTCAGTGAGGGACCCATGGCTCAAAATCAAAAGGAGAAGTAGGGCATGAAGAAACTAGAGAACATCCAAATCTTAGAAAAACACAGTTTCAAAGTAAGGCTCTCTGTGCTCTTTCCACTATGGTCTTGCTATCTTACCAATACTATGATTCTCTACCTGAGAACTACGTTCTTTTGTGGCTGTGACCTCAGCAATACGATTCTCCGTTTATCTCTCGCCCCTCTCCTTAAGGAAAATCCTCCTCAAAGCAATACCTCTCAGAGTCAATCAAAAAGAAATACAGAATTGTTCTCAAGTCCTACTGGGGTAGAGAAAGCCAATTGTTCTACACTGAATGTCCCACTTCCCATGTGCTTTTTAAATTCTGGGATCTGTTTTTTATGGTTTTTCTCCTTGTTAAATGTAATATCTTTATGCTGAAGGGTACAATATTTCTCATCATCTTTTTCTGTAATATCTTTCTCATTTGTTATTTCTAATCTCTGGTGAAATAAGAAAACAGACAACAAGATTTAATACAAGTCTTTTCAAAGTTATGAGTAATTAAGTCCAGGAAAGGGGCTTATAGGGCTCTCCAATGAGTAAAAAAAAAAATAAACTTTAGAGAATGAGAATTTGGGGGAAGGAACTTTATAACAACCATCAATCAATAAGCATTTATGAAAAGCTTACTGGGTATCCGGCTCTGTTCTAAGTACTGGAGCGTCAAAGAAAAAAAAAACTTTTGTTTGCTTTTTGTTGAGGCAATAGGGGTTAAGTGACTTACCAAATGTCACATAGCTTGGAAGTGTTAAGTGTCTGAGACCAGATTTGAACTCAGGTTCTCCTGACTTCGGGGCTGGTGCTCTAACCACTGCGCCACCTAGCTGCCCCCTCAAAGAAAATTTTTAAATTTTAATTCATTTTGAATAAAGGAGCTTATAGTGTAATGGGGATATAACATACAAATTAGTAGGCAATTAGAAGATAGAGAGTATATGGAGAGAATGGGGTAACTAACCTCAGATGCCAAGGTACTAGCCACCCAGGGCGACTTTTTAACGCATATTTCCTAGCTCTTGGCCAAACTCTAGATAGATGAGTTTGCTACAAATTGTGATATATTAATCTAATGGAACATTACTGTGCCATAACAATAAATATGAAAAATTCAGAGAAGCTTGGGAAGACTTTTATGAGCTGATAGAGAGAAGCAAGCTGAACCAAGAGAATAATAAAGCTAATAACTACAATAATGTTTTTGTTAATGCAGTTGTTGATTTAATCACTAAGAGAAAGCCAAAGCTCTCAATAATTATAATAATCAATTATTATATATCATATATTGGAGAATATTTGATAAAACATACTACCTTCCTTTCAGTAGAGAGGTGGGGAACTATAAGAATGGACTGCTGTATGACAGTCTGACAATGACCATATGACAAGTAGACTGACATATTTTTCTTTTTGACAATGGAAGGCTTAAGGCAGATAGGAATAATATCTCAAATAACTGTGAAGTAAAAAATAAAAGGCATCTATTTTTTTAATTAGATAAAGTTGTCATATAGCACAGTTCCATAGAAGTAATACTCATATTAAATGTTATAATCATACATATGTACAAACACATATCACATATTATAGTCAACAGTTATCAGTACATTGACCAAAAAAAAAGAATTTAATGAAAAATTTCCTGAATTTCTTCCATCTCAGTATGTCTACTTAGACCCAAATTAGGCTAATGCAACTGAGGCATATGCCTTGGGCACACAAAACTATGAGTCATGGGAAAATATATCAGATATACAGCATACCACACTGTTAGGATTGAGGGTGTGAAGGAAGGAGCAATTTTATAGTTTTGCTTCTGATATAAAGTTAATCAGTTACAACTCATAATTCATTAGAATGGCCAGTATCACTACCATCTGTTGTACTGGTATCTCCTCCAAGGTAGTATCTCCTCATCCCAATCCAGGAAAGCCAAAGTTATACTGGAGCACCCTAACTACTACTGAGGAAGGCTGGGATTCTTTTGCTTTAGGAATAGCTAAAGTTCTTCAAAAGTACCATCTAATCCAACAAATACTTATTAAATTCCAGTTGAGTAAGAGGCACTATGCTATAAGCAAAAGACACAAAGATAAAACAAAAATCATCCCTTCCCCTCAAGGAGCTTAATCTACTGGAGTGATACAGGATGTAAAAAAATGATAAGACTATATTAGATCATTTGAAAAGGGAGAGAGCACTCAGAATCTGAAGGATTAAGAAAGGTTTCCCATAAAATACAACATATAGACTGGGTCTCAAGTGAATTTTAGAATCCCAAGAGATGAGACAGTATATTCCTAGTCTGGGGAAAATCTCATTCAAAGGCTCAGAGGTGGAAGATGATATATTGAATTTGGAAAATTATATCTAACTTAGTTTTGCTGCAACTTATACTTTGTGACATAAATCTGGAAAGAGCCAGATACTCAAGAGCTTTGAATGCCAATCTGAGGGACTTATATTTTAACCTAGAGGCAATAGGAAGACTGAAGGGATGCTTTAGCAGAAGTCTCAATTATATGATCAAAGGTAACATTAACAAGATTATCTTGGTGGTTTGTGTTGAGGATAGAATGAACAGAGGAGATTGCACATCAAATTAGGAGGCAGTTGCAATAGTATAAAGGAAAGATAATGGTAGCCATGTTGGGAGGATAAGGGATAGATGTGATGTGATACAGGCAGAATTTATGAGACATGGTAACTGACTAGAGAGTTATAGCTCAACATATATAATCAATCAACATGCATTTTTAAAGCACATATGTATCAAGCACTGTGTCAAATTCTGGGGCTAAATATACAAAAATCAAACAGTCCTACCCCCAAGGAGCTCACCATCCATTGGAAAATACAACAGGCATATAAATAAATATACACAAATCTATAGAAAATAAATTTGGAAGAGGGGAAGGAGAACACATTGGAAGCTGGAGCAACCAGGAAAACTTTATGTAGAAGATGATTCTATTAACACAGAGACTTAACCAAGAGGCCATCCCTGCCTCTGCTACCACACATAATGAGTCTCCTCTCCTTTTGACTTCTGCCTCCTCCCCAGGCTCCAGGAGAGCCCGTGACACTCATTCCACTGGTACAGACAAGTATTATCTCAACACACCAGTATTTTTCTGACCTCTGGAGAATAGGATTATGTTCCCTTTTTCAAGGTACTGAGTTGTCAACCCCAATCCAAAGGAAGTTTTGCTTTGATAGCAAAGTCAAACACACGTCTGGAAGCCTGCTTTCACTTTTCCAAACGAAGGCAGCATCCTAGAAGAGACAGGACCTAAGGCTGAAAGGGACCTCAGAGACCACCTAGTCCAACATGGCCTCTTTTCACAAGTGAGGAAACTGAGGGCTAGAGAGTTTATATGATTTGTCCAAGATTACATGGGCAGTAAACCAGATCAGAATTCAAAATCTTTTGCCTATGCTAAGCAGAGCCACTCCCAAAAGAGTATATTTGCTTCAATTCAATTCATAGCACCTACAATATATGTTGTAGGTGTACAATGTATCCCATGTGTATACCTACACTGTGCTAGAACCTGGGAATAAGGAAACAATGAGGTTTTAGACCATGACTTCAAGAAGCTTACATCTGAATCAGAGAGCATAAGTATCTAAATATTAATACAGTAAATCTGTTGAGTGGAACTGAATTTACATAAGACAGAATATGGCCAAGATGGAAATGAGAAATTCAAAATGCAATGAGAAATATAAAGTCAGAAAGAGGGTGAAATTTAACATCAGAACACCACGGTTTGATCTCAACTCTGCTATTTACAGCTAATGTGATTTTGGTCAAGTCATCCAAATTCTATGGGTACCAGCTTCCTCATATGGAAAATGAGGGACTTAAATTCAAAATTCAAAATTCTTTCCTGCTCCAGCATTCTAGTTTCGTCTACTTTGTTCTCCAGAATTTGGAGTTTTCATTTGGAAACCATCCAGCAAAAAAAAGGACTGAAAATAATCTTTCCAGGGAGCAAACCCAGCATTTGGCCCTAGGACCATAGATTCAGAGCAGGGCTTCTCTCTCTACCTAAATTATGGGACCTGAGCAGGAAGAAACCAACTGAAATGCTCTGCTGAACATTTTCTCTCCTCATCTATCTCTGAGCTTTTTCTTCAAGTCTCAGCTAAAGTCCCATCTGGATAAAGGAGCTAATGAGATGCCCTATGATTGGGAGGGGAGATCAGATGGAGGCAGCAGTGAAGGCCTACGTCTCTTATTTCATCAGTGTGGAGAACTCCTCCACAGATGAGTAAATTTTTAGTAAATGTCAGTGATGTTTGGGTCCACTGAAAGGTTATGTCTTCTGTTCAGTCATGTCTAACTCTTCATGATAATACTGGAATGATTTACCATTTTCTTCTCCAGTTCATACTACAAATAAGGAAACTGAGGCAAACAGGGTTAAATGACTTATGCAGAGTCACACAGTAACTCTGTCACTGCCTGAGGCCAACTTGAACTCAGGATGGGTCTTCCTGATTTCAGGCCTGGCCCTCTATCCACTGCATCACCTGCCTATCCTTTAATTGATATCTATAGACCTGCATCTAATATTTCACAGGCAGACCCAGAAATCAGTCTCCTCATCTCCAAGGCTGACTTTCTATCTACTAGCCCAGGAAACCCTATGACATTACTTATTATTATAATTACTTTAACAATCAGGGCTCGAAAGGGAAATTCAGCTGTTTTACTGAGGGAACTAATATAGTAAACACAAATGATAAATTCTGAGAACAGAGATAATCTAGTCTCATGTCACTGCCCAAATCTACTTTCTAAAACCAGTTCCAAAGTTCATTCTATTGACTGGATAGCAGGAGTTGAAAGAGGCCCTCTCTACACATACCCTTACATCTATTTGGCTCTGTGTGTGTGTGTGTGTGTGTGTGTGTGTGTGTGTGTTCACCCCACAGAGTTCAAAATCAAGAAGGTAGGGGTGGAAATAACAGCAACTTAGGTAAAATCAAAGCTATAAAAAGGGAGAAATTGCCTTATAGTAACTGAAAAGATTTGAAGGTTGCAAGAAATTAGCTTAACTTCAACTCTGAATAGACAGGCTGATCAAAGAGTAATTCTTTAAGAAAAAAGTCCAAGTTCAAAGGCTGGCCAAGTTATAAACATGGGAAAGAATAGCTTCCAAATTACTAGAAGGTCAAAAGGTACCAATTAATTCACTTTCCTTCTCAGAAACTCCTACCAGTTCGAATAATCTAGGCCTTTGTCATATACTCTTATATCACCTAGACCTAAAAAGGCTACTTGTAGACCATTAAGGCCAATTATAGAAGCAAGGATCTGAGACCCAAAGTGAATTGTCTGAAGGCACACAGCTGGGTAACTAATATTCAAGAAGTGGACTCCAAGTCTCTCAGATGCCCAGCCTCAGTGCCCTTGCCATGACCTCATGCTGCCTCCCAAGGCACTTCCTCAATCACATCTTGGCCAGACTTGCCAGTTAATCATGGGTCTTGCCTCAGTATTCTCCTTGTCCCCCATTCTGGAAGATATACAAATGGGCAAGGGCAGGAAGGCAAGTTTGCCAATGGAAAGGAAAGATAAGGCAGCAGAAAGGCTGGGAGGGAGATGAAGGGTGGAGATCAAGAAATACTGAGAGTCCTTGGCCCATGAGCACCAAGTACAGTGGGAAAACTGGTTTCTAATTAACACCCCAGTGAATGACAGGGAAGTGTTTGAATAAGGAGCCTGATGAGCAAAAACAACAGGATCTTGACAGGGGAAGATGACAGGGTTTCTCTAGAAGACAGACATCAGAGAAGTATGTCTGCAGCAGGGAGTGGACCATAAAGACACACACTGAAGCTACACATTCATATGCAAACATGTGGGGCTGGTGTACCAACAAGTCAAATGGAGGACAGGAAAAGAGGAAGCTTGATAAAGAAAATAGACCCTAAATGACAGATTAGGAGACCCAGATTCTAGTCTTGACTTTACTGTCAATAACTGTGTGTGTGTGTGTGAGAGAGAGAGAGAGAGAGAGAGAGAGAGAGAGAGAGACAGACAGAGAGAGAGAGAGAGAGAGAGAGAGAGAGAGAAGATGATAGAGAGAGACAGAGACAGATTCACCTTGGACAAAATCCCATGTACCTCAAGCTCTTCTTCTTTGAAAAAGTGGCAGTCAGACAAATGACCCCTAGGGTCTCTTCCACCTCTCACATCATATATTTCCAACTTATAGGAGCGAACACCAAGTGATTATGGGAATACAGTTAAGGCCATGAAATAGATTTTGCAAAAACCACTAGATCTCCTTCAAGTCCCCCTCAAACTTCTCTTTCTGCATTAACTATAATCCTAAAAGAAAGAGACCTCTAAGAGGAATTCAATCTGATCTGGAACAGGAAGACAGAACCTACTGTTCCCAGTGATTCCTTTGGAGGAGACTGCAGCTACTACAAGATCAGAGCAATATATGTATTAAAGTTATATTCTCAATTGACGAAAGGCAGGATTCCTAGTAGGAACAATACCACTAGATGCAGACGTGAAAGGAAGAATATGGCATATCGAAAAGTTTCTTAAACTATGGTTCACAGCCTCATATGGAGTCTCATAACTGAAGGTAGGGATCGCAAAATTATGATTTATTATCAGTAAATGTTTAATTGGTATGTCTGTTTTATATACCAATATACTTGGGGCCACATAAAAGTTTCTTGGACAAAAAGGGATTACAAGTGGGAAAAGTTTAAGAAGTTTTTAATAGTGGATTCAAGTTACCAGAATTGGAGTCAGAAAGATACAATTCAAATCCCCATTCTGACAATAGCTAGATGATCCTGAGAAGTCACTTTACAAATATGTTTCCTCATTTGGAAAATAAGAAAAATAATATTTGAAGTACCTGCCTCAAGGAAGTAGAGGCTCAAATGAAATAGTTTCCACAAAATATTTCACAAAATTTAAAGAACTATACTGGGTGTCTCAAAATTTTTAAGGTAGTTTTAAGCTTTAATGAGCTCAAAACTGCCCTAAGCCTTTGGGAACACCCTATATAAAGGGCATTAGTTTATTTTACTCCTCCAGATCTGTGATTTCATCTGTATAAAGTAAGGCATTCTTTATAATAATTAAGATGACAACTTTCTCTGCAACGCAGAGACTTGGAGAGTTTCTAGGGTCACTGAGAGGTCTAGTTATAGGCAGTAAGAATCAGAGGAAGAACTTGAATCCTAGTCTTCTTAACTCCACAGCCAGCTTTCCATTCAGAATACCTCAATGCATCTTAAATGTCAACTATTGTCAGCAAAATTCCTGAGAAAAACATGGGGGGGGGAAGAGAATGGAATTATACAAATACTAGGGGTAATCCCTCCCCTGGGAGAAATTATGGATACAAATCTATTTATACATAATCTCTGACAGCAGGTTATTGAAACAAAAGGCAAGGTTGGCTCCAAGATGATGGGAAAAGAAAGCAGTGTATTGAATTCTAGGCATGAGTCTCAAGGGATCCAAGTCCCCTTCCTCCTGAGAGAGAAAGAGAGAGAGAGTTCCTGCTATAAACCTCCCCAGTTCTCAGACCAGTTGAAAAAAACTGTTTCTTCGAAGTGATAATATGCCTCCTCTCCCAGATCTATCGGGCTTTTAATTATAAGGATCAAAGAATTAGAGGTGGGGGAGCAGGATTTAGAGTAACATAGATTTTTTCAGCTGAAAGTGACCTTAGAAGTCATTTTCTCCCATCTCCATATTTTACAGATGAGGAAAAAACGGAGTGAATAGATTAACTGAATTTGCCAGAGTTCAGATAGTAAGGTGCACAGTTTGAATTTGAACCCAGGGACTCTAGTTCCCAATGCAGTGCCCTATAATGCAACTGTTGTCATTGGGTATACTTAGAAGATGGACTCCGCTAATCACAAAGATGAGTCCATTTCTTTTCTCTGAGTTCAGGAATAGTGCTAGATGAAGTGATCTTTGTCTGTTTCTCCTCCCTCAAACATTTGTTCAGTGATTTGAAAACAGGTTCAGTGTAATGAGCACAACACAATAGTTTTATAATTCAGAAAACCTGAATTCCTACAGCACTGCCATTTAATAGCTGTATGACCAATAATAAATGACTTCATCATTCAGGTTCTCCTTCTTCATCTGTAAGATAAGGATCAGAATACTCTACTTACCTCCTAGAGCTGTGTAAAGCATTGTTATCTAGTCATTTTTAAAATCAACATCATCATTCAGCAAATAAACATTTATTAAATACCTAATATATACCAGGAACTCAGTGAAAGGCTGGGAATATAGACGCAAAAATGAAACCATCCTGGCCATCGGAAAATTTATAATAGTTGACATTGATATAGCATTTAGTGTAGCCCCTGTTCCTTACAGGGGAGGAAATAGTCTCAGAGAGATTAAAGAACATGCCTGCCATCACATAAGCAGGGATTTGAAGCCAGACCTTCCCAACTTCAGCTCTCTGCTTACTATTCCCAATGGCTTCCTTTAGATACCAAAACTCATTTGAACCTCACAACACCCATATGAGGTAGGTGCTATCATCATCCCTATCTTATAAACAAGTAAACTGAGTCTCAAAATGTTATAATAGTTAAAGTGTTGGACTTGGACACAGACAGACCTGAAATCAAATCCTGTCTCAGATGCCTAATACCCTTGTGACATTGGAAAAGTCATCTAACTGCTCAGTTTCCCTATCTATAAAATAAGAACAACAATAGTATATCCTTTAGAGGGAAGTTGAGAAAATTAAATAAGATAATACATGAAAAGTATTTTTCAAACATTAAAGTGCTATTTTTTTTTGGTAGGGGATTATGTAAGAGCAAAGATTTAAAGGTGGAAGAGACCTTAGAAGTCACTTAGTCTGATCTCTTTATTTTATAGATGAGGAAAGTGAATCTCAGAGAGAGTATTTGACATAATCAATGGCAGGAGCAAGGATTTGAATCCAGGACTTCTAACTCTTAGTCAATTATTCCATGCAGCCTCTTTTAGATATCATGGCTCACTTGACCTTCATAAAAGCATTGTGAAGTAGGTGCTGCAATTCCAGTTTTATAGCTGAATAAGTTGAAGCTCTAGGAGAAGTTAAGTGATTGCCCATGGCCACATAGTTAATAAGTGTGGGCAGCAGGATTCAAAATCAGGGCTCTCACATGCAGAAATATTCTTTCCACTACCCCATGTTATCTCTAAGGACCTATATTTTCTTGGGAAATCTATATCTCCAAAGCCTTGCATTGTGCTCAATCTTCCTCTCCAATAAAATGGCAAAAATTCCCAAGAATCAAGCATAGTCCCTTATTCACAAGCCCTTAGGAGAATTAAATGGTCACAAAACCAGATAGACAAAAAATAAAGTAATCCTTCCTCACCTGGACCAAAAAAAAATCTGTGTTCTGATGAGCTGAGGAGAATTCAGATATTATATCACCAGGCAAGACTCCCTTTCCTGAACAGTTTAAAACCAACTGTCCAAAACAACTGCATCCACAATTCCCATAAGCAGAGCTTGAAGAAAAAGACACCTAGGCAGTAGAAGAGCAAGAGGGTCAAGGGAGCCTCAGGCCACATCTGAGTAGCTCAAGATTAGAGAACCCCATGGAAGTTACAAGTCTGCCCTAGATATAATGACGATCGTAACAGACACTAACTCTGAACCATTCCATTGGCAAAGCTTTCCCCATGCATTATCTTCTTGAACCTCTTATGAGACAAAACTGAAATAACCCTGCAGCTCTGATTAGCTCCCATCTTACATGCAAGGAAACTGAGGCACAAAGAACTTATTAATAACACTAGCTAGCATTTACATAATGCTTTTAGATTTGCAAAACAATGGTTAGTGGAATTGTGAACTGATCCAGCATTCTAGAGAACAATTTGAATTATATCCAAAAGGCTATCAAACTGTGCATACTCTAATCCAGCAGTGTCACTACTGAGTCTGAATCTCAAAAGAGATCATAAAAGAGGGAAAAGGCCCACATGTACAAAAATGTTTGTAGCAGCTTTTTTTGTGGTAGCAAGGAATTGGAAACTGAGTGGATGCCCATCAGTTGGAGAATGTCTGAAGAAGTTATTGGTATATGAATGTTATGGAATATTATGGTTCTGTAAGAAATGATGAGCAGGATGATTTCAGAAAATCTTGGAGAGAGTTACATGAACTGATGCTGAAGAAAGTAAGCAGAATCAGGAGAATATTGTACACAATAACAACAAAATTAAATGAAGATCAGCTATGATAGACTTAGGTCTTAGCAATACAATTTCAATAGACTTGGGACGGAAAATGCAATCTGCGTCCAAAGAGAGAACTATGGAGAATGAATGCAAATCGAAGGGTACTATTTTCACCTTTTTTGTTTGCTTTTTTTTTTTCTCTCGTGGTTTCCCCCTTTTGTTCTGATTTTTCTTTCACAACATGACTAATGTGGAAATTATGTTTTAAATGATTGTACGTGTATAATCTATATCAGATTGCTTGCTGATAAAAGAAAAAAATAGAACTCAAAATCTTACAAAAATGATTGTTGAAAACTATCTTTACTGTACTTGGGAAAATAAAACACTATTTTAAAAGATTTGCAAAGCATTTTACAAATATTATTTCATCTTACCAATGAGGAAACAGAGGTAGCCAGAGGTAAAGTGATTTGCCCAGAATCATACAGCAATTAAATGTCTGAGGCTGGATTTGAACTCAAGCTTCCCAGACTCCACATCCATCAACTCTGTCCATTGTGTGATTTGGATATCTAAGATTAAGGGACTTGTCCACAGCCATATAGCTAGTAAATGCTTTATCTAATCTCTTGTGCTCATTATTCAATGCACTGGATAACTGAACTAAATGAAATAATTATGAAATAAAAGTCCAAGCAGCAAATATTGAGTTTTATTTCTTGCATTCCTTCATTTCTATCAATCAGCAGCAGGAGCAAACTCACTGAGAGATATTGTTTCATGGCCAATGAGACATCGGATGCCTCTAGTTTAAATAGCGTTCAACGCGATATCAGTCAATCAATTAAGCTGCATTTATTAAGAATCTATTATGTGACAAACACTATGCCGGCACTGGTCAAGAGATCTGAGATCATAAGGGAATAGATTAAGAGGCAAAAAGAACTACAGAAATCATCAACCTCTTCATTTTTCCCGTGAAGAGATAAATAATGCATGACAAGCCTGGGATTTGAAATCAGGTACTCCTACTTCAAATCTGGGACAATTAGCCACTGTGTGACACTGGATAAGTCTCTTCTCTATGAATCTCAGCTCCTTATCTATAACATGTGGGAGTCGGACAAGAGATTACTAAAGTCCCTTCCCAGTTTATCATTCTGAGATTTGGAAACCAAAACAGATTCTATGGTGTAAGAGCTCACATTCAGACTGAACCTCAGTAGGATTCTGCTTCCCCCCTCCCACCCTTCACCCCTGCTGCTGTGGTTTCTTCTCTAGCCTTTTAAGGGCATGATTGAGCAAGGCCAGTCTCCAAGAAATGCCATTCAGTGCTCTCTCCAAAGTGAAACTGCTCATGAACCTATCTACAACTAGAGTTGGAAATTTCTCCCCAATCCTTCATACAGGACAGTGAATACCATGCCCTGATCGCGACAATCCGTTTGGCACACCAGTGTGAAGGACATTTCACTGCAAGCCCATCTCCTCTGAAGGTCAAGCCACCACCCGACCTCTACACTCATACCCCAGAAGGAAATCTAGGAGTAAGTTCCCCAGCACTCTGTTTCATTCGATAAGATATAGACCCAGACTCACACCCAGAATCATCTGCTATCAGCCACAAGTCTCCAGGTCTTTCTCTGGATAGGGACAGATCTTGAGTTCTTGGCCACTCTGGACAAGGCGACCAGATCAAGGAGAGCTGCCTCCACCTCTTCCCTTTTGGTTCCAAAGCACCGGGAAGGGGAAGGTGATGAAGGACCGGTGCCAGCCAAGTGTGACTACCATAAGTCCCAGGCTCACAACTTGGCAAAACATTTGCCCCTGCCAAAGACAACAGGGCTCGATGGGGTAATTCTCAGTTCCCCCGATTTCCTTCTCATTTAACCCGGGCTACTGTTCAAATAATGTTTCTGATCCTATCAGCAAAATGACTTCATCCTCCATTACCTGGAACTTCTTTTGTTCTAAGGACTTACTGTAATTCAGGACTGTACACTGTGAACAATGAGAGCAGGGGGAAAGGGATCCAGATTTATTTTATAAACTCAGCCAGGCCCAGAGAACGGAAAAGTCAAATGGGAACAGGTCACATGAGCCAGTCACTGGAGAGACTCCAGGAAGGTACCTAGCTAGACCCATGGGGGAGGGAAGGTCCTTGTTACAGCAAAAATGAATCTTCTCTAGGAAGCCTTTTTAGGACTAATGGGAAAAGAAAGAGGAAGCACATTTCTCCTACCCTGTCCTGTGCCTAGGGTTCAGATCCCACTTCAGACACTCTACAAGTGGGTGACCATGAGCAAACTAATCTCAGATTCATCTTCTAGAAAATGCTAGGGTTGCAATCAGCAGCCACTAAGGTAGCTTCCAACTATTGATGGTCTTATAATTCTCATTGTCCCATAATAAGCCCTTTCACCTTTCCTTAACCCATATAAAAGGTAAGCACACTAATTTTTGCACAATAATCCCTCGCTTATCTGTATCATGAGAGAATGAATTGTTCCACACAGATGAATTTGCCAAATAATTGAAGCATAACTTTTAAAAAGCCAAATCACTTTTGTATTTGACCCATGAATGAAAACAAAACTTTAAAGTACATTTCCTACTTTCTTATTTAAAAAAAAAAAGTGCTCTGAATTTAATTTTATCTTTTCTTATTGATTTGGCTGGAAGGAGGGAGGTGGAGTCATTAATTAACAGGCTGCACTAGAATATAGCAATACCTTCAAGGATCTCTTATTGCTATATTAAATTTTTTTGTGTGTTCTTGTATCTGCTTTTTAAATTTCCTGCTTTTTATTTTTTTATTTTATTTTAAAATATTTTTTGTATTTTGTTTAATTCTTCTCTCACTGTCAGCTGCCATCACTTCTTTTTACTGTCTGTTAAGCTTTAGCTGGTCTCATCCTTCTAATATTCAGCTATTAAACGGCTATGGCTAGGAAATAGGGTCACCATGAATGTTAGAATTGTATGTAAAATAAGAATCAATTAATTCTGAACGAAAACCTGAGGCATTCCCCAATGACTAAAGAATATGACTTCGAAGGCACAGACATTTGTTACATAAAAAGAAAACTTGTGGCTCTCTAAGAGAGGAAAAGGTAAGAGACACAGGAAGAAATATGGGCAATGGAAAACCAAAATCTATCAATAAAACATTTTAGGGCTTCTGAGTAGCTAACATACCTCTTTTGGGGGGGATTTTCAGCTATATTTCAAATTGAAAAGGTTACCAGATTAATTACTTCTGGATAAATAAATTGTGATCAGTTTTTTTTTCTCCCACAGGGGAATTTTCTCATGTCTCAAGTCATCTCTTGTAGCCAAAGGCACACTACAACTATGTACAGTATATGGATAAACCTGCCTAGCCCAGCCCAAAGACAAGTGGGGAAAAATCTCAAGTCAATGTCTTCCTTTGTCTGACCTCATTGACTTCTCTGCCCCACAGTGGGTTGGTCCAAGCTTGGCAATTAGAAACCAATCAGACCATCTCCTGCACTGCCAGGCTACAGGGGACAGTGAAAACACCCAAGAATAAGGTAGAAGTTGAAATTAT
The DNA here is from genome assembly GCA_023553655.1 of Myrmecobius fasciatus. Classification (NCBI taxonomy): domain Eukaryota; kingdom Metazoa; phylum Chordata; class Mammalia; order Dasyuromorphia; family Myrmecobiidae; genus Myrmecobius; species Myrmecobius fasciatus. The sequence continues at coordinate 397,505 of JAJPUD010001431.1, read as the reverse complement.
GCCAACTCCATTAATCAAACACAACAGTAGTCACTACCTATAAGAGAACAGGCTCACGAACTCTAAGAAATACATTTTGCATCGAGGTAGAAGGAAGCTGAAAGGGATCCCAGAACAGATCTTTTTAACATTGAATATTAGAGCTAGATGTTCTCTGTGGGTAAACAAGAGAAGACCAAGATGGCCTTCCTGCCATTCCTTACACAAGGCTGCTCCATCTCCCTCCTCAGAGCCTCTGTCCCAGTGGTCCCCTCTGTCTTTTTATCTTTGCTCTTTAGAAGTCCTAGCTTCCTAGAAAGTTCAACTCAAGCAGTACTTCTGGTACAAGCTTTTTAATGATGCCCCTGCCACCTTCAGCAACTAATTCATCTCCCTTCCCATTATCTTGGATTCATTTTGTAGCTATTTTATACACATATATGTGTAGATTTGCATACACGTACATCCATATATACATTCTCCCTCTACAACTCTGCAGGAGAATACTACCTTGTTCAGAGCACTAACCATTTCATTTTTTTCTTTATATCTCTAGTGATTGGCACATAATAGGTATTTGACTAGTGTCTATTCAAGATTGATTAAAAAGCCTTAATTCTGTCCTTTCTTCAACTGTCCTATTTTTTTCAACTGTCCATGTGTGAATTTTGCCCCCAACAGTTAGACTATATTGAGAGCTTCCTGAGAGCAGGTCTTCTTTCTGGATGCCCCCGGTGTCCAGCATAAGGTCCTGCATGTGCTAAGGACCCAGATTCTACTTGCTTGAGGAGTTGACATATTGAAAGAAATGATTGTCAATCAAATTACAATGTTTAGATGTGGTTTTAGAATAAACAGATTAATCTTTGAACACCCTGGAACCAGCAATTAGCATCCAACATATCAAGAAATGAATTATCATAGCCATTCATTTTAGGAAGGCTTTATCAGATCTCTTTAAAGCTCAGCTGAAATGCCACTCAATCAAGAAGGCCTTTTCTCTTGAAATACCGTGTATTTATTTTCTGTATAACTTGTATCCATACCCTTGGTGTATTATTTGAGTAAAATGTGAACTTCCTGAGAGCAAGAACTGTCTCTTTTTAGTGTTTGTCTGCTCAGTGTCTAGTATAGTGTTTGGCACCTAACAGCTATTTAATCAATGCCTATTGACCAATTAATTGAAATTGTAGCACAATGTTCTCTTATTTCCGTCCTGGCTCTACTCCATTGGCCATCTCCATCACACCTCAGGATCTACTTCATTCGGCAAGATCACTTCAATCCTGGAGTTCAGCTCTAATGCCCTTTGTCTCAGGGTCCCTCTCCTACAATCAGCAGGCAGAGAGTTCCTCTCAGGATCTCCATTCAAGGAAGCCACCCAATTTAGCCATATCTTGGCTGTACTCTTCTGGATTTATCCATCATGACATCTATAAAGAGAAGTGGTACCTTCCTCCTTCCTTCTCATTTAGTTCCTTTTGTGATTATCTTTTCCCTTTCGATTAGAAGTTCCTCAAAATCAAGAAGTGGCTTTTGTTTGGGATTTTTTATTATTTATTTTGGTTTTGTTTTGTTTTGCTCAACTAAGCTTAGCAAAACTATTTAGTATTTAAGTGCTTAATAAATTTTATTAACTAAGATACTTGCATATAGTAGATGCATAATAAATTCCTTCTGAAAAGTTCTATACTAGAAAGAAATTGTTTTTGTCCTTCATTTTCAAAGAGGTCCAACAATATGACTGGTGGTGACTTGCCTGTGAATTGGATTTAAGTGAGATGGTATCATACGATCAGTCCCACCCTCTCTTCCCGAGTCATCAAAGACCAGTGGCAGGACAAAAGTCAAGATGAATGATGATTGCTTGGGATGCAAAGGGATATATCTGATGCCAAACCAACTTCTAAGTTCTCTACAGGGCCTGCTTCAGTCATCTTCACAGCCTTGGAAGAAATTATTCCCATCTGCCCATTTAACCGGGGAAAGTCTTCATATGCTTGGGGTAAACATAAGTCTAAGGTTTGAGGACTGTCAATTATCCTCAACCTGGTTGAATAGTCCATCTGCTGAAATGATTTACCATGGTGTGCACACGACAGGTGTGGGCCATAGGTGAGATTTGGGTGCATCAGCTGGACACCTAACGTTGATGAGCAACCTTCTCACTAGTCCTCCTGAATAATCAATATACCCCACTGGAAAGATATAAAGAATGCAGTTACTCTACAAGGTTTAATGGGGAGAGGGAAAACACATGATCAAAGGCTGAGAAAACCTTTTGGTTAGCACTGAAGGCCAATATAGAAAAGGAAAAAGAAAACAGTAAGCATCTTTACTGCAAGGGAAAGCATGGGTGTATCCTGGAAGGTCCTGTATGTTCAGAATAGGACTATGATAACTATGGAAGGCTGTCAACTCAGTGATCAGAAGGGACTTTCCATTTCAATTGTCTTCCAGAAGTTCTAATACCATTTGAGGATCATTTCAGGTAGATTAAAAGGAGAAAGTAAAACCTGCCTTTGAAGAATTTTGTCTCTTTACCTTCTCCTTCCTCCAGAGCCTCTTTATAGCTGATCTCCGCTCAGTGCTAACAAAAAGAGTCTCATCTCATTTACTCAAGCACATCTTCTACCCAGAGACTACACTGTTATAATCATAGAGGTATATAAAACGTTGCTCCTGCAGTAAAACCTCATGAGTTTGGACTACTGGGGGCAGTAAGAATTAGTGACAAACCAGTTTGTTTGTTTGTTTTAATATTGCTTTAGTCTTTACTTTCAGGTACTAAGAGGACCACTGGCTACTAGAGTCAGTCTATAGAGGTCCAGTTTTAATGAATAGACAGAGACCCTTTATAATGAGCACATCCTTTGTGAGTAAATGGGTACTTTGAAAAGTCTTGAGGGGGCCTTAAAAGCAGTCTGTTCTCAGAAATAGTTTATCTAGTTCTCTCACAATAGGTTTCCACTGCTAATTAGTGAGAAGGACAGAATGAAAGGGTTTTATTTTATCTCTCTTATACTAGTACTGAAGGCCAGGAATCTAGTCCCAGTTCTCCATTTACTAACCGTGTGACCCTGATCAAGTCAATTCTGCTCTAAGTTTAGGTTCATCTGGATAATGAAGGTATTATGAAAGATGATCTTTAGGGCCCCTTGGGGCACTGAGCTTCTATGACCTGTTTATCTTGGCCACTGTACTCAGGAAAGCCACTCTAAGAAATCCACTTTGCAGATTTCCTTCAAGGGCTGACAAGCTGACCTTCACTAGTCATCATAAATGTTTGTTACTAAGGAAAGGTTTCTTTTTTTGATACCAATTTTTTTTATTTTTTATTAATACTTTTTATTTGCAAAACATATGTATGGGTAGTTCTTCAACATTAACCCTTACAAAGCTTTCTGTTACAAATTTTTTCCCCTTTACTCCCCACCCCTCCCCTAGATGGCAGGTTATCCACTACATGCTAATTATGTTAAAATACTAAAGAAATCGAATATATGTATACTTATTTCCACACATCATTTTTGTGCAGGAGAAATTGTATCTACAAGAAAGAATAATCAGATAAAGGAAATACAATACAAGCAAACATCAATAGAGAGCATGAAAATGATATGTTGTGGTCCACATTTCACATCCCTCTCTCTGGGTGTATATGGCTTTCTTCACTGAACAATTGGAACTGGTTTGAAGCATTTCATTATTGAAGAGAGTCATGTCCATCAGAACTGATCATCATATAGTCTTGTTGTTGCTGTGAAAAAAAGATCTCCTGGTTCTGCTCACTTCACTCAGCATCAGTTCATGCAAGTCTCTCCAGGCCTCTCTGAAATCGTACTGCTGGTCGTTTCTTACAGAGCAATAATATTCCATAATATTCACATACCATAATTTATTCAGCCATTCTCCAATTGATGGGCAACCATTCAGTTTCCAGTTTCTAGCCACTACAAAAAGGGCTGCCACAAACATTCTTGCACATGTGGGGCCCTTTCCTTCCTTTAAGATCTCTTTGGGCTATAAGCCCAATAGAAACACTGCTGGGTCAAAGGAAAGGTTTCTTGAAAAAATTAATGGCATAAACAAAATTCTAGAGAAAGTGAAGACTAGCCAGCTTAAAGGGTTCAGTGGTTTTCAGTGGCTAGATTAAGAACTGAAGTGACCTTTAATAAAAAAAAAAAATCTTGATTATGTTAATGTTAGTAACTCAACAAATACAAAGCATTTTATGATTACAAAGAACTTGACACGCCTTGATTCATTAGATACACACAACAGCCCTGAGAAGATAATAGTGCAATCACTACTATTTTCATCTCACAATTGGAGAGAGGGAATAAGCATTGATTAAGTTCCCACTATGTAAGATTTTCTCAGCAGAGATACTGGAAGGTACCTCTAACTTCTCTGACTCATTTTACAGATGAGGAACTAAGACAAACAAGGTTAAGTGACTTGGCCAGGGTCACACAAATAGTGTGCAGGATTTGAATTCAGAAAGATGAGTCTTTCTGACTCCAGACCCAGCATTTTATCTACTGCATGTCCTAATTGACCTGAGGCATAATAGTGCACCTACTTCTAGGGTTGATATGAGAATCAAATGAGATAAGCACTTACTAGTCACACACTAGGTACTCTATAAATATTATAAAACAGAAATGGCCTTAGTGTCAGGAAAACCTGGATTCAAATCCTGCCTGACACATAATAAACTCTGAGGATCTCAGGCAATTCTCTAAATCAAAGTTCAATAACTGAGGTGCAAGAAGGAAAAAAGTTTTCATATTAGATATCACCTATCAGTGAAACCATAAGTCTGAACCATAAAAAGAAGAGGAGGAGGACAGATCTAAGAAAAGCGTCAAGCCCATGATGGGTGGAATGTCTAGTTGCAACACGGGTCCATCCCCGCCCACCAACTTCCTTCCCTTCCCCAATAGTCCTGGCCAACTCTCCTGCATTTCCTTTTAAAAAGTGTTTAGTTTTCAGCAATCTTACTAGCCCAGGAGCTACAAGAACATCTACTCAGGTACAAACACAGGGTGGTACAATGGAGAAAGTGCTTAATATGGAAGCAGAGAACCTAGGCTCAAACCTTAGCTCTCTGCTGTATGATGCTTGGCTAAGCCATTTCATTTCTCTAAACTTCATTTTCTCCTCTACAAAATGAAAGGATTGGTCTAGAGGAAACCTAAAGTCCTTTCTGCTCTTGAGAGACCTATGAGACCTACACATACACACACACACACACACACACACACACACACACTTATTAATTGTGTGAACCTGGCCAAATCACTTAACTGCTAGTCCCACAAGCAGCTCCCCAGGATTTATCTATATATAATCCATTATATATTCTGCTATGTAAGGAATTCCTGCAATGAAAGATCCTAAGGTAAGGAGTACTGTGAGTTTCATCATGAAGATGAAACTTTTCCTTAGGGAAACTTTTTGACAAGCTAGCTTTATATATCATTGTAAGGATCTCAAAGATTTAAATATTAATTTATTTGATCCTCACCACAATCTCATGAGGTAGTTATTGTTACTATCCTCATTTTATAGATGAAGAAAATAGTATTGAGAGTGGTCAAATGAATCACATAGCTAATAAACATCTAAGGTACAATTTCAACTCCGGTTTTCCTGACTTTAAGTCCCATGCTCTACCCACTTACCCATCTGGCTGCCCCAAGGATGCTTGAAGATAATCTTCAAGGAGGTCATCTTTCCTAGAGTCATTCCTCAGTGCATGCAATGGACAAATATTTAGCCTCAACAAGTTTTTAACAGAGGAGATTCACTCCCAACAAACTAACAGACTAAAAGGGGAAATTTACCTTCAATACAGTCTAAGAAGGGAAATTTAGAGTCTAATAGAGGAGATTTACCCTCAACAAGCTTACATTCTAATAGGGAAGATTTACCCTCAATGAGCTCACAATCTAATAGGATAGATTTACCCTCAATGAGCCTACAATGTAATAGGGAAGATTAGTAAATCTATGAATTTACCCTCAATAAGCTTACAGTCTAATAATGAGATTTACCTTCGATAAGCCTACAATCTAATAGAGAAGATTTACTTAATAAATTTATACTCTAACTAAGGAGATTTATCCTCAACAAATTTATAGTCTAACTGGGAAGATTTACCCTCCCCAAATGGGGAGATCAAACCTTAACAATAAACAAAACAAAAATAAGAATGTGAGCTGTATAAAGGAGACATCCAAAGAAAGTAGTGTGAGAAATTTCAAGTCTTGGAAGAAGATTAAGGATGGCTTTATACAAGATGTGGCAGCTCATCTGAGCCATGAAGAAATGGAAGTATTTCAGGAGGAGGGATCTGAGTAGGGGTATCTAGCAGAGGCTTTTCTGGGCACAGAAGGACAAAGCAAGCCCCTAGCTAGGAGCTAGGATGAGGATAGGGAAGAATGAATAATCTTATTTGGCTAGAATGAAAAAAATCTAAAGGAGAGAAAGTGTAAGGGAGATAAGACACGTGTACCTCCCTTATCTACACCACTCCAGTTAGATCAGCAACCCTGGCATACTCATACATGCCTACCAACCTGATGTCTTTGGATATCATTAATTGCCTGCCAGAGGTAGCTAAAAGCTACCTCTACCAAGCCCTGGGTTTAGAGACAGGAATACCTAAATTCAAATCCCATCTCAGACACTCACTGGGTGATCCTGGAAAAGTCACTTAGCCTATCTTAGCCTCAGCTTCAAGGTTTCCTTTGAGTTCTAAGATTATGAACCTATGATTCATAAGCTTTGCAGTGGAGTTAAGGCATTACCAAATAGCCAATGATAAATAATACAAAATCCCTACCTTCAAAGAGCTGATAAGCTATGTTCAAAGCACTGTTCATGACAATGAAAAAGAAAAGGATAAATAAAGCAAGTTCCTTTCCCTCAAGGTGCTGATCATCTCAAAGAAGGGAATAACATACAAGGAAAAATTGTCAAAGTATATAATTGAAAAAGAGTAAGACACAAAGCTATGAGATCCATTAAGGATTCCATTTGTACTCACCCAGCAAGATGAAAAGTATCAGGGAAGGCTTCCTAGAGGAAGTGACAGCTGAACTGGGCCTTAAAGAGTAGAGATGACATCAGGAGGCAGGGATGGGAAGGAGGGCATTCCAGGAATAAGGAACAATGTGAACAAAGACAGGGAGGCAGGAAAGAGTGGGATGTGTGCAGGGGACAGCAAAGAGCCCAGTTTAGCTAGAACATGGCGCATTTGAGGCGGAGGCGTGTGAGCTAAGGCTGCAAAGGTGGGTGGGAGCCAGATTGCAGAGAGCTTCAAATGCCTTGCTGAGATGTGTGGTCTTGATTCCTTAGGTAGTTAGTGGGAGCCAAAGAGGGTTTTAAAGCATAGAAGTGATGTGATAAGAGCTGGAACCAGAGGTAAGCAAGATAGGCAGTATCCTGGGGTATGGCAGGCAAGAGATAGAAGGGAGATATGTTAATTATTTTTTAAGGTTACAGATTTTCATATCAGAAAACTTTTCTCCTGAGGTAGGTAGGTATTTATTTTGGGCTGTCAAGGTCATTCAAGGCCTCTAAAGAAAAGCCATATTGGGCTGAAAGAGTGCTAGACTTGAAGCCAGTAGGACCCAAATTCAAATCCCATTTCTCATACTTACTACTTGTGTGATTTGTGAGGAAATCACTTAAGTTCTCTGGGTCTCAGTTTGCTCATCATGACAATAATAAACCGTAGTATCTCCTTAAAAGGGATGTTGTGAAACTTACATGATCTTGTATATAAAAAGTACTTTGTAATGTTTAAAGTGCTTTATAAATAATACCAGCTATTATTATCAGCATAATACATAACAGTCCCAATTTCCAAACACTTCTCAGGACACACAAATGCCTTTTCCTTTCACCAGCTGAAACAAAGTCATATCTTGGGCACACCATTTTTCTAAGTTGTCATTCTACGATTTAAACCCTTTATAAAAAAGAAATTTCATTTCTATTTGACCCCAATGACATGGGATCCCATGGTGAAGCCCAATGTGCACACTTCAAAAAATAGGAAGAGTGACATTCATGCAGATGTAATAAAATTAATAATTCATAATAGTAGTATAATAATGTTAAGATTCTCTTTATTTGTCAGCAGGCTTGGGTACAATTCCTGAATCTCCTACTGATCACCTATGTGACTTTGGCCAAATTATTTCCCTCTTTCTGAATTTTGATTTCCCCTTCTCTAAAATGAGAGGGTTATATTAAATCAGGGACTTAACCTTTCACTGTGCCCTGGATCCATTTTTGATAGTGTGATGAAGCTTATGACCCTTCATCAAGAATAGTGTTTTTCCAGTTCAAATTGTTCAGTGAAGAAAGCCAAATACACCCTGAGAGTGGGATATGAAATGTGGATCACAACATAACATTTTCATGCTCTCTATTGATGTTTGCTTACATTGTGCTTCCTTTCTCTAATTTTTTTTCTTGTAGATACAGTTTTTCTTGCACAACAATGATAAGTATGGAAATATGTATACATATATTCGATTTGCCAAGTATTTTAACATAATTAATATGTAGTGGATTTCCTGCCATCTAGGGGAGGGGCGGGAAGTAGGGGGGGAAATTTTGTAACAGAAAGCTTTGTAACGGTTAATGTTGAAGAATTACTCATACATATGTTTTGCAAATAAAAAGTTTTAATTAAAAAATAGTGTTTTTAATTGCATAAATTAAAATATATGAGTAAAACAAAACCAATTACATTGAACTACAGCTCTCAAAATATTTTTTAAAATATAGACTTTAGATTAAGATTAGATTAAGAACTCTTGCATAAGATGATCTCTAAAGCCTGTGGTACTTCTAAATCCAATGACTTTAAAAACATTTTAAAGTAATCCATTGAAGGCAAGATGAGTCAACTAAGTGTGTGTGTGTCATTAAGATATGGAGACAAATCAACTATCATACAAGCTAGACACTAGCGGTGTGACCCTGAGCCTCTATTTCCTCATCTGTGAAATGAGGATAATAATCATCTCTGCCTCACAAGACTGCCCTGAGGAGCAAATGAGATTATTGCCATGAAGTACTATTTTCATTATTGTTATTATTAGAACTTCCGATTTCTCCCTCTCCAATCCAATCCAATCCAAATAGAATACATTAAGTGCCTTTTCTTTTGCCAGTTAATATGCTAAGTGCTAGGATGGAGCCCAAAAAAACAATAATAAAAAACAAAACAAATCTAAAAGTGCCTGTCCTCAGAGTTATAACCTGTAAACAGGCAGATAGGGTATCAGTGGCAGAAAAGGAAGGGAATATTAGGAATGAATCCAGCATTAAGTAGTGGGGAGTCCTTTCATGTGAAGAGGTCCTAAATGGTTACTGAGGATCCAAGTTCCTCTTCAACTCTGGGATTCAGTGAACCAAGGCAGACATATCAAATTGTGGGAGTCTAAGACCAAAAAAAAATGTGTTCTTGGAATGCATTTAACGAAATAAACATAGACAACATTAATTTCTTATTTTCCATTTCTCTGACTTAGACACCACTAAACTCAGGGGATCGAGAAAGGCTTCCCCCAAAAGATGGCATGTGAGATGAGACTTAGAGGAAACTCAGGATTCTCAGAGGCATTGGAGGAAAGATGTCACTAGACATCATGAATAGGTTGTACAAAGGCATTAAAAATGGGATATGGAACACCCTGAGTTCAGTGAACAAGCAAGTAGATCTAGTTAGCTGGCTTTAGAAATGCTTTTACTTTAACCCAATTTCCAGCTTACTCCAAGCCCAACAACCATGTTTATGCTCCCTATTTCAGTATTTGGCAAAAGAACAAGAAGGAAATTGAGGCAATTATGTAAAAGCTTTGAAAACACCCTGGTGAAGTTCAGTCATAGGGTAACAACCGAAAGGGCAGCAAAATGAGAGATGCCCAAGTGTGAGACTGTCGGTCTGACTAGCTGCATCTCCTCAATCTCTCTCTCTTTCTCTCACTTTTGTCTCACTATGTCTGAGTCTCTTATTATTTCACTTTCTTTATCTCTTTGCCTGTTCTCTCCCTCTTCTCTCTTTTCTTCCTCTTTCATTCTCTTTCTGCCTCTCTCTCTCTGATTCTGTGTCCCTATCTCTGTATGTATTTCTCCCTTCTGTCTCTCTCTTTATCTCTCTCCTTCTCTCTCTCCTCTATTTCCCTCTTTCTCTCTCTCCTTCTCTCTCTCCTTTCTATATCCCTGTCTCTATCCCTATCATTTCTCCCTGTCTCTTCTAGTCTTTCCCTGTGAGTCTGTCTCCATCTGCATCAATCTGTCTCTGTCTGCATCAATCTGTATGTGCCGATGTGTCTCTGTCTCTGTCCATCTGTCTGGTCTCTCTCTCTCTGTGTCCATCTGTCTCTGTCCATCTGGCTCCGTCTCTCTCTCTCTCTCTCTCTGTCCATCTGTCTCCATCTCTCACCCTGTCCGTCTGTCTTCATCTGTCTGTCTCTCTGTCCCTCTCTATCCGTCTCTGTGTGTGTGTCCATCTGTCTCTCTCTATCTCCGTCTCTCTGTGTGTATGTGTGTGTCTCCTTCACAGAGTACAGAGGAGATTGAGCTCATCACGATTTTTCTTACTGTTTTCTGCCCTGTATTCTTAAGCACCCAACTGTCCTTTGTATGATTCATGGTAGGCTGATTGACCTTTAGCCTAGCACATCTCCTTCCTCCCAGTCACACTCATGCTGCACCTTCCCCATCACTGGGGAATGAGCCTATCTTGCCCTTTTCTCATGCCCACCATTTACATGGTGTTATTTAAAATGCTGATAAGTCCTAAAAAATCAGCAAGCTGGCTATTCGCTAATGCATGTGTCCCTGTAGCAGCTCTGTTAAATGATACCAAATTAAGCTTTTTCATAGAGTTATCAATCTTCATTCAATTTTAGATCCAGACTTGATTCAAACCCAATAAATTGATACTCATGGGTTGCTTTGGCCCACTAAAGACTCACCCTTCAATGTTTCCAGGTTAGAAGGAAGGCTTCAGGAACAGGAAGACAAGATTCATAGCCAGGTCCTTCTCTGGGGATTGGAGTCTCTTGGCTTCAGATCTAAAAGAAGAATCAGAACAGAGGTTAACCATATTTCCAGAAAAGGTCCCAAGGGGCAAATTTATTCATTAAGTCAACAAAGCTCCTATTATACATCAGGTATGATGCTGGGAGTTCTGAGGAACACAGTGATGAATGAGAAACTGGTTTCTGTTCTAAATGAACTTTCAATAAAGAAAGGAAAGTGATACCATCATCATAACTAGCACTTATCTAACACCTTGAGATTTGCATAACATTTTACAAATCTTATCTCCTTTGAGCTTTGTAACAATGCCAGGAGGTAGGTATTATTGTTGTTTATTTTATAAAATGGCCGTTTTGCAAATGTAAGAACTGAAGCACCGAAAAATGAAATGATTTGCCAAGGAGCACATAATTAATAAGTGTCAAAAGCAGTATTCAAACTCAAGTTCTTGTGACTCCAAAGCCAGCTCTCTATGCACTATGATATAACCTAGATGCCTTAAAGTGCCCTGTGCATTTGTGTCATTTATCCAAATGACTGTAATATGTCAATGGCTATACTAGAGATACAATATAATATTGAAGGAGCAGGGCTGAGAAAGGGCACATTTAGCAAAGTATTCAATGAGAAGGGAACATTGGAGAGTGTCAGATAGTAGCACTTAGGTGGGGCATTCAGTCACCTAAGTCAGTAAGCTTAAATAACAAATATTAAATGGCTCGTATATGTAACATATTGTGCAAATAACTATGGGTGACACAAAATATGCAACTGTACAAGTATTGTTCCTTTTTTTCCCCTCAAGGTATTTGCAATTTGCCTAGAAAGACAACAAATCTATGTATAGCAGATGTCTGATTCCCAAATAAGTGGAACACACACACACACACAAACGTGTTATGGCAAAGTATTAAAATCTACTTACCTCTTTGCAACCTTGGTCACATCCCTTAGCCTCTTCAGACCTCAGTTTCCCCATTTATCAAATGAAAGGGTAAGTCTAGATAACTTCAGAAATATCTTTCAGTTCTGGAGCCTACATATCCTGTTAGAACAGAGCTATTTGCAACCTGTTTCCTCCATCCTCATTAAACTATGAGCTTCTTTTCTTTGTCTGCCCAGTGGGTGGCACAGTGCCAAGTACATATTACATGATTAATAAAAACTCAATGACTAACTGGATCAATGATCCTCTGATCTTTAAGCTCAAAAATTACGATCTATGTTGATACAATGAAATATATCAATTCATATAGCTGACAAAAACTAAGCATAAATATCCCAACCGAAAAAATAGCCATTAAAAGGGAAAGAAAACATAAAGGGTTCAATGGAGCTGAACTGTTTATATCTCTACATAGGAAAATGATACTTGTAATTCTTTTTTTTTAAATTACACCAAGAACATTACACAAAATACTGTGAGGAAGGAAAGGGTGAAAGGAGAGAAGACAAACAGGAGGAAAAATAGATTGGAGGGAAATAGCTGTGAATATGAGTGGGATGAACTCTCCCATAAAACAGAAATGGATAGCATAGTGGATCAAAAACCAGAATCCTACAATATGCTATTTACAAGAAATACACTTGAAGCAGAGACACATAGAGAGTAAAGGTAAGGAGCTGGAGTTGAATCTAGTATGCTTCGACTGAAGTAAAAAATTAAAAATATAAAGTAAGGATAGTGATCGTGATCTCAGATGAAGCAAAAGCAAAAATAGACCTAATTAAAAGAGATAAGGAAGGAAACTACATCTTGCTAAAAAAAAAAAGTACTGGTAGACAATACAGTAATAGCAATACTAAACATATATGCACCAAGCAATATAGCATCCAAATTCTTAAAAGAGAAGTTAAGTGAATTACATGTTCATGACTAAACATGAGATAGAGAGCATCATTATTTTAAATTAAAAAACTTTTGCACAAACAAAACCAATTCAACTAAAATTAGAAAGAAAGCAGAAAACTGGGGAGCAATCTTAATAGCAAGTCTCTCTGGTGAAGGCCTCATTTCTGCAATAATAGAGTGAAATTTTTAATAATGTAAGCTATTCCCCAATTAATATAATGGTCAAATGATGTGAACTGGTAGTTTTCAGATAAATAAATCAAAGTTATCCATAGGCATATGAAGAAGTGTTCTAAATCACTTCTGATTAGAGAAGTGCAAATAAAACAACTCAGATACCACCTCATACCTATCAGATTGGCTAATATAACCCAAAAAAAAGTGAAATTACAAATGTTGGAGAGAAAGTGGGAAAATTAGAACACATTGGTGGAGTTGTGAACTGATCCAACATTCAGGAGATCAGTGTGGAACTATGTCCAAAGGACAACAAAACTGTGCATGCCCTTTGATCCAGCAAAACTACTACTAATAAGATCTGTATCCCAGAGAGATCACAAAAAAGAGAAAAGGTCCTATATATGCAAAAAATATTAATAGCAGCACTTTTCATGTTTTCATATTAGTGGTAATTAAGGTGATGTCCATCATTGGAGAATTGTTGGACAAGCTGTGGTAAATGAATGTGATGGAATAATATTGTGCAATAAGAAATGATTAAAAAACCAGATTTCAGAAAAGCTTGGAAAGATTTCTGCAAACTGCTATAAAGTGAAATGAGCAGAAGCAGGAAAATATTGTACACAATATCAGCAATACTGTGTGATGATCAATTATGAATGACTCAGACCATCTCGGCAGCCAAATGATCCAAGACTAATGAAGAAAAATGCTATCCATAACCAGATAAAGTACTCTCTCTCAATACAGGCTCTCAATGCAGGTGAAGCAAACTTTTTTTCACTTAACTTTATTCTTTTTCATGCTTTTCTCCCTTTTTGATTTGTTTCTTCTTTCACAACTGTGACTAATATGGAAATAATTTACATGATAGCTAAATTCATAAATTTCCTACCATTTTAAGAAAGAGGGAGAGAAAAAATGTTGAAACTTGCAAAAGCCTGCAAAAATGAAGATTAAAAATTGTCTTGACATATAATTGGGGGAGGGGTGGAATACTATCAAAAAATAAACTCCAAAAAGAAAGAAAGAATATAACTATGTAATAATATAACCTGAAATATAATGGCTTTAACAGCAGAAACTGTTTTTCTTTGGTCTTTAGATTCCTTATGCAGAGCAACATGCTAAGTTTGTTTTTTGTTTTTTTGTTTTGCTGAGGCAATTGGGGTAAAGTGACTTCCATAGGAAGTGTTAAGTGTCTGAGGCCACATTTGAACTCAGGTCCTCCTGACTTCAGGGCTGGTGCTCTATCCACTGCAACATCTAGCTGCCCCACTAAACATTTTTAAAATGCCTGCTGACTTGAACTGAGGCAGATTTAAGACAAATGAAAGTAAAAACTTCCTGATGGCAGAGTCCTCCAAAAGTGTTATAAGTTGCTTCAAAAGGCAGTAGGCTATCTGACTTTTCTTGTACAGCAAGATAACTGTAAAAATATGTATACACATAGTCGATTTGTCAAGTATTTTAAAATAATTAATATGTAGTAGACTTCCTGCCATCTAGGAGAGGGGTGGGGACTAGGGGCGGAAAAATTTGTAACAGAGAATTCTACCAAACATTTAAAGAACAGTTAACTCCAATATTATATAAACTATTCGAAAAAATAGGGAATGAAGGACTCCTACCAAACTCCTTTTATGATACAGACATGGTACTGATACCTAAACCAGGTAAAAAAAAAACAGAGAAAGAAAATTATAGACCAATCTCCTTAATGAATATTGATGCAAAAATCTTAAATAAAATATTAGCAAAGAGATTACAGAAAATCATTCCCAGAATAATACACCATGACCAAGTAGGATTTATACCAGGAATGCAGGGATGGTTCAATATTAGGAAAACTATTAACATAATTGACTATATTAATAACCAAATTAACAAAAACCATATGATAATCTCAATAGATGCAGAAAAAGCATTTGATAAAATCCAACATCCATTCCTATTAAAAACATTAGAGAGTATAGGAATTAATGGACTTTTCCTTAAAATAGTCAGTAGCATCTATTTAAAACCATCAGCTAGCATCATATGTAATGGTGATAAACTGTAACCATTCCCAATAAGGTCAGGGGTGAAACAAGGTTGCCCACTATCACCATTACTGTTCAATATTGTATTAGAAATGCTAGCCTTGGCAATAAGACAAGAAAAAGAGATTAAAGGAATTAGAGTAGGTCATGAGGAAACCAAATTATCACTCTTTGCAGATGATATGATGGTCTACTTAGAGAACCCTAGAGAATCAACTAAAAAACTATTAGAATTAATCCACAATTTTAGCAAAGTTGCAGGATACAAAATAAATCCACATAAATTATCAGCATTTT